>JABFQM010000966.1:0-26079 GCA_022816865.1 Zelostemma sp. ZL-2020
GCAGCCATGACAAAATTGCGCAGGAAGTAATCACTCCAATGCTCGCAAATAGATAAAATTTATTAAGTATTTCGGCAATCGTAGTCTGCGATCCATGTAACCTTATTTGGCCCAATATAAAATAACATATAATATAATGTACTGCAAGGACCCAAAATGAATAAATGCAAGACAGCGTAGGTCTGGGATGACCGGATGGAAAATATATCACGTCTATTCCTAAAACTGCTCCCATTATGTGCACTGGTCTTCTGGCTTCTTGCAAAGATCTCGGTTTTGCCATTTTTAGAATTCCAAACTTTTGACGAAGAGGGTTATTCCTTTTTTTCAATAGAAGATCGACGTCTTTTAAAATATACACATTAGAAAATATTGAACACGAAAACTTGAAATATCTTTCATTTTAATTATCTTTATTATAAACTCCCTAGCATTACTTTTGTACACGATACAATCACTTGAGATACTAAAGTCAGCACAATATCGAATTGTCAGTGGCGAACAGTAGTCAAGTATAATAATTATTTGGTGCACGGAATGAAATGCATCTCCCACTGGAATACACGAAATTGGAGCACTTACTAAGATCATGATATCTATTACCTTGGGAACAAAAGAGCAATAAATTTTTGTATTACAGTCGAGGCGACATTATAACGATAACGCTCATTATATTAAATTCATCCTCAAGCTGTCGAGGATTATTGGTGGTTTATTAGTACATTAAAAGTGTCCATAGGTACTAATTATTCATGAAAGTAAATCAGTATCTAACGTCTAGTTTAGCAAACTTTTCTTCGTTGAATAACCGAGTGCTTAGTTCAATCTACCTTATTTATTTAATTCAATTTGACGTCCGTTCTTGCAGAAGTACTTTCGACGATGCATTCGAAATTTGTACTAGTATGACTAAGTACGTCCAGATTGTACCAACCATCTAGAAAGGAATTTTTAATCATTTACGTGTACTGCAAAACTATTGTAAACTGACTTCAATAGTATTTTGAGAAAAAATTATCTTTAAGAAAAATTACATCTTTAATCAAGGTACAATCTACTGTATAAAATCCAATCGCCGTGAATTCTAAGGGGTTTTGTATTATTTGTAGACTAAAGCTTTTGACCTGAAAAAGAATAATTAATTTCCGTGAACGAGTAATTGAGTAATTTATATCAAACGAGAAAAATATTCCCACCTCATCTCGAATATCTTCGTGAAGAGAAAATTCGGATAGAATTTCTCCAGTTTTCATGACCTGAACATTTAATAGGCCAACTCAACTAAAGATTTCCTCTAGTTATTTCAATATATAAACATGATAAATGACAAAGTGCATACCTCTTCTTTTGTTGTTGTACAAGCGTATGAAAGAATTATAATTTTTATGACGTAAATAGTCGCCCAGCATAATGTCGTTACTACATTGGTCTTTACTTTATTGCCCAATTCTTTTGATAAAATTAATGAAGCGTAGAGATAATACATTAAGCCAGTGATCGTAAAGAATGCACTTGTCAGTGACAAAAAGATTGATTTCCCAAAAATGTTATTACAATCGCGACTTATATTCACCACTTCGAAATGAATTTGCCTTTAAACAAAAGAAGAAAATGCCAAAAAAGTATTATTGACTTTTTCATGTCAAGTAAACCGATTTCATGTTTTTTTACCTTGCAGCTTTTATCATCTGCGAATAATCGGATTTGTGAGTAATGTAATAAATTGAATTCGTAGCTTTCATTCTTTTACCAGAACTTTCCAAAGTGTATTTATTGCATTTGTCCAAAATTCCGTTCAATGTACTATTTATTTGTTGGAACTTCATTTTGCAACACCTAAAAATATTAACATTTTGAACTCGTTTTCTTTTAGCTTCGACTATGAGCATTGATGTTGTAATTCTTTACCTCATAATATTGACAAAAAAGTAATCTATGGCGTGTAGTATAATTGTAGGGAAATGAGACACGTAAGAATGGAGAATTGCGACCCATAACGGAATAGCATGATGAACGGCATAAAAGATGTTCAATGCTACAGTTGCTCCAAGTATAATTGTGAAAACAGTCAGTCCAACAACATTTTCTTCATAAAACCTGTTGTAGATTTGCGTTATACCTAATTTTTTCATTTCTTCATCGACTTCATTTATGTTATTCATGCATTTTCGTATTTTCTGAAAAAATGCGTTCAAATGTGAGTATAGAACTATGATTTTCCATGTGATAATTTTTTTTCTTAATGTACAAAGTCGTACGATAGCGTAAAATTGAAATGTACATTGGAATTGTGATTCCGTTTTTCTTTTTACGCTGAAATGAAAGCCTTTGCAATCAACTTTTTAGATCATCACCTCTATACGCAGCGATGACAAAATTACGCAGGAAGTAGTTACTCCAATGTTCGTAAATATAAGTAATTTATAAAGTATTTCTGCAATCGTAGTCTGCGCCCCATAGAACTTCAAATCGTCCAATGTTAAATAACACAAAATATAATATGTTGCAATGACCCATAATGAATACATGCAAGACAGCGTAGGTCTGGGATGACCGGATGGAAAATGTATCACGTCTAGTCCTAAAACTGCTCCCATTATTTCTACTGGTCTTCTGGCTTCTCGCAAAGATTTCTTCGTTGCCATTTTCAAACTTTCAAACTTATTACGAAAAGGGCTAATCTTTTTGTTCAATAGAAGCGACACGTCTTTTGGAATACGCACAGCAGAAAATGTTGAGTACGAAAACTTGGAATATTTTTTATTTCTATAATCGTCAATATAAACTTCCTGACATACTTGTGTACACCATACAATCACTTGAGATACTGATGGCAGCACAATACCGAACTTTTGAAGGCGTATGGTAAACAAGTGTAATAATTATTTGGTGCACGGAATGAAATGCATCTCCCACTGGAATACTGGAAATTGAAGCACTAACTAAGATAATGATATCTATTACCTTGGAAACAAAAGGGCAATACATTTTTTTATTACAGTCGAGGCGACATAATAACGATAACGCTTATTATTCAGTTCATCCTCAAGCTGTCGAGCATTATCGATGGTTTATTAGTACATTAAAAGTGTCTATAGGTACTTATTATTCTCAAGAGTAAATCAGTATCTAAAGTCTAGTTTAGCAACCTTTCTTCGTCGAGCAACCGAGTGCTTAGTTCAATCTACCTTGTTCATTAAATTCAATTTGACGTCCGCTTTTGCAGAAGAGTTTTCGACGATGCATCCGACATTTGTACTAGAATGACTAAATACGTCCAGATCGTACCAACCATCTAGAAAGGAATTTCCATTATTTGATATGAAATACAGAACTATTGCTAACTGACTTTAATTGTATTTTGTGAATGAAACATTATTTATCAAAATAATTATTACATCTGTAATCAAGGTACAATCCACTGTATAAAATCCAATCGCCGTGAACTCTAAGGGATTTTGTATTATTTGTAGACTAAAACTTGTGACCTGAAAAATAATGAATAATTTTTGTAAACGAAAAACGGAGTCATTTGCATCAAACGAGAAAAACATTCCCACCTCATCCCGAACATCTTCGTGTAGAGAAAATTCGGATAGAATTTCTCCAGTTTTCATGACCTGAACATTTAATAGGTCAGCTAAACTAGAGGTTCATTATGATTTTTCAATATTCAAACATGATAAATAAGTAGGGGCATACCTCTTCTTTTGTTGTTGTACAAGCGTATGTAAGAATTATAACTCTTATCACGTAAATATTAATCCAGGATAATGTCGTTACTACATGGCTCTGTACTTCATTGTCCAATTCCTTTGATAAAATTAATGAAGCGTAGAGATAATACATGAAGCCAGTGAGCATCAAGAATGCACTTGTCAGTGACAAAAAGATTAATTCCCCAAAAATGTTATGACAATTGAGAGTTATATTCACCACTTCGAAATGAACTTGCCTTTAAAAAAAACGAAAATGGCAATTAATTATTGACTTTTTCATGTCAAGTAAACAGATTTTATGTTTTATACCTTGCAGCTTTTATCATCTGAGAAAAATCAGATTTGTGAGTAATGTAATAAATTGAATTCTCGGCTTTCATCCTTTTACCGGAACTTTCGGAAGTGTATTTATTGCATTTGTCTAAAATTCCGTTCAATGTACCATTTATTTGTTGAAACTTTATTTTGCAACACCTACAACAATCAACATTTTAATTTCGTTGCATTCAAACTTTATTACATATCCATTGATTTCTCAATTCTGTACCTTATAATATTGATAAACAAGAAATCTATGGCGTGTAATGTGATCATAGGAAAATGAAACACGTAAGCATGTAGAATTGCGACCGACAACGAAAAAGCATTTTCCATAGAATAAAAGACGTTCAATGCTACAGTTGCCCCAAATATAATCGTGAAAACAATAATTCCAACAACATTTTCTTTATATACTCTGTCGTAATTTTTTGTTGTACCTAATTTTTTCATTTCTTCATCGACTTTATTTATGTTATTTATGCATTTTCGTATTTTCTGAAAAAATACGTTTAAATGTAAATATCAAACAATGATTTTCCATGTGATAATTTTTTTTCTCAATGTACAAAGCGTACGATTGCATAAAATTGAAGTGTACATTGGAAATGTGGATTTATCTTTCGTTTTACGCCGAAATCAAAGCCTTTGCAATTAATTTCTTAGATTATTACCTCCATACGCAGCCATAACAAAATTACGCAGGAAGTAGTTAATCCAATGTCCACAAATATAAGTAATTTATAAAGTATTTCTGCAATCGTAGTCTGCGGTCCATAGAACTCCAAATCGTCCAATGTTAAATAACACAAAATATAATAAATTGCAATGACACAAAATGAATACATGCAAGACAGCGTAGGTCTGGGATGACCGGACGGAAAATATATCACGTCTAATCCTAAAACTGCTCCCATTATTTCTACTGGTCTTCTGGCTTCTCGCAAAGATTTCTTCGTTGCCATTTTTGTACTTTCAAACTTATTACGAAAAGGGTTAATCTTTTTTTTCAATAGAAGAGACCCGTCTTTTAGGATACGCACAGCAGAAAATGTTGAATACGAAAACTTGGAATATCTTTTATTTCTATAATCTCCATTATAAACTTCCTGACATACTTTTGTACACCGTACAATCACTTGAAATACTGATGTCAGCAAAATATCGAACTGTCAAAGGCGTACGGTAATCAAGTGTAATAATTATTTGGTGCACGGAATAAAATTCATGTCCCACTGGATAACTTGAAATTGAAGCAATAACTAAGATCATATTTATTACCTGGGAACAAAATGGCAATACATCTTTTATTACAGTCGAGGCGACATTGCAACGATAACGCTCATTATTAAATTCATTCCCAAGCTGTCAAGCATTATTGGTAGCTCTAAATGCTATTCTGTATGCCATCATAATTTCAGATCGTATATTTGCTCGATTATCATCCTTGTATTTTCTGTTACATAAACAATCGATTATATTTATTTTCTAATTTTTCTGACTAATATACAGGACACTCCCGCAAAAAAATTCAAAGCATACTTTTTCATGCCAAATTTTTTTTAAACAACTAGAGTCTTAGTTTTATACACCTCGTTCACTGAATCCGATTTGACGTCCGCTCTTGCAGAAGTATTTTCGACATTGCATTCGAAATTTGTACCAGAATGACTAAATACGACCAGATTGTACCAACCATCTGAAAAAAAAATTTTCATTTCTTTAACTGTACTACAATACTATTTTTGAATGATTCTAATCGTATTTTTTATTTGAAAATTATATATGAGTAAACAATTATTACATCTTTAAGCAAGGTACAATCCACTGTATATAATCCAATCGCCGTAAACTCTAAGGGATTTTGTATTATTTGTAGACTGAAGCTTGTGACCTGGAAAAAAAATTATAATTTTCGTGAACGATTAATTGAGTGATTTACATCAAATTAGAAAAATATTCCCACCTCATCTCGAATATCTTCGTGGAGAGAAAATTCGGATAGAATTTCTCCAGTTTTCATGACCTAAACATTTAATAAGTCAGCTAAACTATAGAGATTTGCTATAATTTTTCAATATATACTTAAACATGATAAATAAGAAAGCACATACCTCTTCTTTTGTCGTTGTACAAGCGTATGAAAGAATTATAACTTTCATCACGTAAATAGTCGTCCAGGTTAATGTCAGTACTACATTGCTCTGTACTTTAGTGCTCAATTCCTTTGATAAAATTAATGATGCGTAGAGATAATACATAAAGCCAGTGAGCATAAAGAATGCATGTGTCAGTGACAAAAAGATTGATTTCCCAAAAATGTTATTACAATCGCGACTTATATTCACCACTTCGAAATGAACTTGTCTTTGAACAAAAAACGAAAATGTCATTCAAATATTGACTTTTTCATGTCCAGTAAACAGATTTCATGTTTTTTACCTTGCAGCTTTTATTATCTGTGAATAATCGGATTTGTAAGTTATGTAATAAATTGAATTTTCGGATTTCATTCTTTTACCGGAACTTTCGAAAGTGTATTTATTGCATTTGTCTAAAATTCCTTTTAATGTACGATTTATTTGTTGTAACTTCATTTTGCAACACCTACAAATATCAACATTTTTGATTCGTTTTCTTTTAACTTTTTCACATATCCATTGATTTCTTAATTCTGTACCTTATAATATTGACAAAAAAGTAGTCCATGGCGTGTAGTATAATCATGGGGAAATTAAACACATAAGCATTCATAATTGCAAACCCCAACGGAAAAGCATGATGAACGGAATAAAAGATGTTCAATGCTACAGTTGCTCCAAATGTAATCGTAAAAACAATGATTCCAACAACATTTTCTTTATAAACTCTGTCGTAATTTTTTCTTATACCTAATTTTTTCATTTCTTCATCGACCTCATTTATGTTATATATGCATTTTTGTACTTTCTGAAAAAATGCGTTCAAATGTGAATGTAAAACAATGATTTCCCAGGTAATGATTTGTTTTTTTAATGTACAAAGTCGTACGATTGCATAAAATTGAAGTGCACATTGAAAATGTAATTCCGTTTTTCTTTTTACGCCGAAATCAAAGCTCCCGCAATGAATTTTATAGATCATTACCTCTATACGCAGCCAAGAAAAAATTACGCAGGAAGTAATCAATCCAATGTTCGTAAATAGAAACAATTTATAAAGAGTTTCTGCAATCGCAGTCTGCGCTCCGTAAAACCTCAAATTTTTCAATGTTAAATAACACAAAATATAATAAATTGCAATGATCCGTAATGAATACATGCAAGGCAGCGTAGGTCTGGGATGACCGGATGGAAAATGTATCACGTCTAGTCCTAAAACTGCTCCCATGATTTCCACTGGTCTTCTGGCTTCTCGCAAAGATCTCTCTCTCGCCATTTTTAAACTGTCAAACTTATTACGAAAAGGGTAAATCCCCTTTTTCAATAGAAGAGAGACATCTCTTAAAATATACGCAGCCGAAAATTTCGAGCACGAAAACTTGGAATATTTGTTATTTCCATAATCTTCGTAATAAACTTCCTAACAGTACTTTTATATACGATACCATCACTCGAGATACTGATGTCGGCACAATAAATGTATCGAACTGTCAGTGGCGTGCAATAATCAAGTGCTATAATTATTCCGTGCACGGAATGACATGTATCTCCCACTGGAATACTTGAAATTGAAACAAAAACTAAGATCATATCTATTACCTCGGAAAAAAATGGCAATATATTTTTTTATCACAATCGAGGTGACATTGTACCAATAAAGCTCATTCCTAAGCTCAAAATGCCATCCTACGTGCCATCATAATTTCGTCATCATAAGTTACTCTGTTCGATTATCATCCTGATGTTTTCTATTACGCTAACGCTCGACGGTATCGATTGTTTCATTCTTTCGCGAGGGATATAGGACGTCTGACTATACGCGTGACTTTTCACGCACCGAGTTCTACCCCTTTTTTCAATAAGAGCAGTAAAACAGAATATGCCTCTACAACTATCGATCTGATAGCAAGCTTATAATTAACATAATTGCATTTTGAACAGAGCACATTTCTAGAGACAATGTTTTTTCTTACTTCAATGCCAGTGGAATTAAGAAATGAACATTTAATCATCACTTCGATCGATGCCTTGCAGCTCTAGCTATACCTCTACATCATTTTCAGTTTAGTTCGAAATATTCGTACTTGTCTCATTGCTGGTACTGATGTATAAAATAGAGTGACTTTTACACAATCGATTATCATCCCTGCGTACTTAGTACTAGCGAATCATACGGCTAAAAAATCGAGTCGTTGTATAATCGGTTCTACGTGTAACATCTTATCAATTCAAGTATGCATTATACTTTCGAGCCGAGTGGAAAATTGAATAAGCCGAGCCGAAGATAGCGAGCCCTACATAAGATCGCGTGAACAATCAGCACTTGATTAAGAGGGAAATCTTCATTGAAATTTCCATTCATAATTTCCCTTTTCAGATAAATTGTACCTCGCGATGAATCGCGTTTATTCACGGTTGCGTTGTTTTGTGGTTTGAATATCGTTAGGTTCCAGCTTCAGTTTTTTTCGATCCCTGATTTAAAGACGTGTTGTTTGACATGATTTTTGCAGCACATTCAAACATACAACCAATATGGCTACAAAGAGCAGTGACGGAGTTGCGAAGAAACATTTATTGCAGCATGGCAATATTTTTAATTCGTACTATTTCAAAAACTACAAACGAGTATTTTTATTGGCTGGTTGTTGGCCTGATCAAAAGCTCTACTTGAAAATTATTATTAACACTCTATATATCTGTTTTTGTGTACTTCTATTATTTATGCAGGTAATTTCAACCGAGAACCTCTGAAGAATGCACGCAAGTTCGTATTGATTGATAAATTTCACAATTATATTCTCGTGAATGAAAATATTAATTCCGGACTCTTCTCTTCTGAAAATTTCTTTCTACTCTCTTCTTTCTTGCGGGAAACCTAAACTCGAAGACCTGAAACGTCTTCCGTGTGTGATTTTACGTACGGTTTTGAATTTTCAGATTAAATATATCAGCAATAACCAACATTCCATTGACCTCATAATGGAAGATGCGAATTATTTTAATGTCAATATTGGTGCGATTCTAGTGCCAATAAATAATCTTATTCGGAAAAGCACAGTATGTTAATTTTTTGTTTACTGCATCAAGAAAATTGTTTGCAACTAAATATCTAAGTACTATTAATAATTCGCTGTTCTCCACAAAATGGGAAACTGTGTTTTTCTCTAGCAGGAATTTTTCTCAAGAAAGTGTTAAATTTGTCCCGATAAACACTGCACCATCTTAAAAACGAAATCCGCAATAAATCGCTTCCGTCTCGAAGACGGTGAAATAGTCGCTATTTCACGTAACCAACGCTTTTTGAAAACGTTGAAAATCCGTCTACAAGACGTCATGTGAATACATATTCAAGAGCTTTTATGAACGAAAGAAAATAGATTTCTTGAAACATTCGCACCGTTCGAATACCTCAAGAAATGCCGCTTTTAGCCACAGGTTTTATTCATTTATCGCTCGTGTGTGGAATAGTGATGGTTTGTGTAGTGATAAGTGTAGTGAGGTGTGTTGTAAGTGGATATCAGCGAGTATAAACAGTGATTGAAGTGTATAAAACGTGCAAAAGGTGCAGGCTGTGGATGCTGGGAAGATATTGCGATCAATTTTTTTAAGCTGCATTATTTTCATGAAACTCTGATTCAAAATTCCTGAACTTCATCATTAATTTTCCAACTGTATCAAGATTTGAAATAAATTCCAGACTCACGATGTATCTAACGTGTAAATCCCAAAACCCTGAAACGTTTCGATCAAATTTTTCTTTTCATTATGAACAGAAATGAGCTCTTATGGTGATGAATGTTATTTAAGCAGTTGTATTCAAGTGTATATGTTACTGGGAAATTTCTACAATTAAAAACGCAATTATTTTTTAATTACATATACATCTAGATTCGCAGAATAAACAGAGAGATGAGTGCTAACATAAAAAATTGGCATGGGAAAGACTTCAATCCGTATCTCAACATTTTATATGATACTATGGACATGGCAAAAAAGTTAATTGATTATTCTATTGGTGAGAACACTGCTCGAAAATTACATGATACGATTAATAACCCTTCTACGTTGCTTTTGTTCTGAAACTGCTCCAAAATTCGTATTTTCAATATATTTTTCTCAGTGTAGCTTGTTTAATGTTATACATTTTTTTACAAATCTGTTACCACGAGCTTGCAAATTATTGCAAATCAAACTATCTCATATATCTCCCCGAATTTTATTTCGCCCCAAATTTACCACGCTATTTTAAAATGTCCTGAAATGTTGCCGAACTGTCTTGAAAACGTCTCTTAATTACGTCTTCGAGAATGTTCGGATATATAAAATTGCGGCAAATTAAACATCGCCGAGACGTCTTAAAAATATTAATCGCAATTTAACAAGACGATGGTTTTGAGATAATACTACTATTACCAAAAATAAATGTTTGGCTTCGTACCAAAAAATATAGTAATTTTCACGCACTTTTTCTCTGTGTACAGCTTTATTTTATAAAGTAATCGAAGTTTAATTCAATCATTTCTGCAGTTTTACTGATTCTAATCAGCATGACACTACTTATAACACCCGCGATACCAAAAATTCTTGATATTATCAAGCCGTTGAATGAAAGTCGACGGTACAGTTTATTAATAGACTATAACTTGTCGGTTTATCTCAACTTTTA
This sequence comes from Zelostemma sp. ZL-2020, assembly GCA_022816865.1. Classification (NCBI taxonomy): domain Eukaryota; kingdom Metazoa; phylum Arthropoda; class Insecta; order Hymenoptera; family Platygastridae; genus Zelostemma; species Zelostemma sp. ZL-2020. The sequence goes on from JABFQM010000966.1 coordinate 10,845, forward strand.
CCCAATGTACGGATACAACGTTTTGGTGGGTTTTGTATGGTGTATTCAGCATGAAATGGTAATTTGTGCATTAGGTATCCAAACATGTTACGTACATGTAACATTCAAAACACTAGGGTATGTTGGATTATTCATGAGCTGAAAAATCAATTAAACATTTATCACGTAATAAGTATCTCTCTTATTCCAGTTTGAAATTCAAGCACATCGAACTGGAACACATCCAAGGTACTAAACAATGGGATATTCTAATAAGGGATGAATTTCGATCTATCGTGCAATACCATCACCGTGTAATTTTGTAAGCATTGAATGTTCCTGTGATCAATATTTTTTGGCACTTTGAATACTGAAACGTGAAATCCGACATTGCCAATCGATTCACTGGCTCGTGAAATCCCTACATACATCGTAAAAAGTAAAAAAGTGTATGGGAAATTAGACTCATCCAATTTCTGCATTTACCGATTCAGTTGGTCAAAGCAGCTCGGAACCGTCAATTTATCTACGATTTGTGTTTGATAAAGGTTTGTTGAACTTGTGAAGAAATACATCAAATTTCTTTTCGGTGTTGGTATATACATTACTATATGTGCAGCCAGTATAGCGATTTATACTGTAAGAGTTATGGAATTGAGCATTATATATGTTACGTTGATAAACTATGTAAAACTAGGCCGACATACCGATACGCGATTCCGAATTTCAGATATTATTAGCATATGAAACTCTATCGAATATTAATAAGTTACTCAGTATAGCAATATCAACATTTTGTACACTAATCGGTGTTTGTTACGGGGGAGAATGGCTGACAGGTCGTAACGTGAGCATTCGGCACATTTGGTATGAATTTTAAAATAAATTTCAATAACGATAATTTATTGAAAATAAAATTACAGAAACATGGCTCTTTTATTATAGCTATAACATAGAATGGTACACACTTCCTTTGGAGACTAGAAAATTCATTAATATAATCCAGTGTAGGTGTGGAAAACCGATTAAAATCGTAGGTTTTGGAGGTACAGTCGCATCACTGGAATTCTCCGTGAAGGTGAACTTGATGTGATTACATATTTGAGTTGCATATTGTGGTACATTTTCGTGATTCCAGGTACTGAATAGTTCTTTTACTTACTTCACAATATTTCGATCTCTACGAGAATAAATATGTTTTACAACTTCTTGTACACTTAAGTTGCAAGTTATGGAAGAGAATCGATATCGAATGTAACTTAGTTATAGTTTTCAATTTAATTATATAAGCAGTTGCACATTACTTTATTGTAATGTATATTATAGCTGTATAAAAGTAATATATAGATCGAATTGACTGTTTTAAACGCATGTTGAAACCCATTTTAGATGCTCGGCAAATACACTCCAAAAAAAGATTTTTTTTTGATAACTCTTTTCTAATTTTTCGGATTAAATGCATACTTTTTGTGTGTCGCGGATATGGCGATGTTTGAATATTTTTTCGCGCTGCAGCAAGCGCGCTCTTTTGTTTCCTTTACAGATGTCGCTACTATAGAACTTTCCTTTGCGCACGCGAGCGTGTAAAAAACCCTGTCGAAATCTCTCGAGGCCTCAAACAAAGAAAACTTCGCGTCGACATCAAATGCTTATTGTTTAATAATCAAAATACGTAACCATCGCAATGATTCCGAAAGGCACAGTGATTTATTCAGGGAAACCATTCGCCTACGTTGTGAAACAAGAATTCCAGTCAAGCCGCTGCGATAATTGTTTACAAGGGTAAATCATGATTTCGATAGATTTTCCAAAACATTTTCCATTCATCCCTTGATGAAAAAATCACCTTCATATTTTCAGTGGGCAACTACAAAAATGTTCCGCGTGCAAGTGCGTCTCGTATTGTGGCCGCATTTGCCAAAAAGAAGGTTGGGAGATTCACAAATCCGAGTGCAAAAATTTGAAGGCGAATGCCAACAATCAGCTCGTGAATGATGACGTGAGATTGATGGCACGAATAATATCGAGATTGAACAAAGGAGGCCGCAGCGTAAAGGATTATTACACCGAAACGAAATACCGAACATTCGACGATTTGATGTCACGTAAAACAATATTCCGATAATTATTCATCCGAGCGTTGATTGTTTTTTAACAAGTATTTGCTTTTCAGACTTTGAGGAGATAAAAAAAGAGGCCAAAGCTCATTCATTCAGTTTCCAATTGAAGCTGTTCATGCCTCAAGCTGCTAAAATGAGCATGGATGAAATCGTGGAAATTTATGGCAAGATACAAGTGAATTCTTTCAATATAGCGCATCCCAATGATATGGCCGAGGTAGGTGCTGGACTTTACTTGGCTCCTTCTGTAGTAGATCACAGTTGCGTTCCGAATGTGAAGTACTTCAACTATGGAACAACTATGGAAATGATAATTACTGAAGATCTTCCTGAACTCGACTGGTCAAAAGTAAAGGCATCCATTTTTCGGCAACTTATGAATTACAGTTCAGAAAGATTGATAAGGTAACGTTTTAATCCTGTATTTCAGCTCAGATTCGGATATGAGGAAGCTCTGGCTCCCACGGAAATGAGGCGTGAAAACTTGATGAGTCGTTACTATTTTTGGTGCGACTGTAAGAAATGCGAAAATCCTGAGCCCTTGGCAGCTTGCTCGGACAGCAAATGTCTGAACTATTGTGACCCCAATGACAAATTCTGCTCCAAATGCGGTCGAAAATTCCCTGACGATTTCAAGCAAAAATACGATGAAGTTGTTGTCCTAACAAAGAAGTGCTTGGAAGACATTACACACCAGCAAAGTAAAAATAGGAACTTTATTCACGTTGTCGCTTTAAATGTCGCAAAAATATAATGGAAATTGTGTTTTTTAGTCACTGCTTCAGATACTCCTCGCATTAAATCGTGTTTGTCAAAACAAGAAGGAGTACTACATCGCTACAATCAGCAACATCTGAAAACTGTGCATTTGGCCATGCGATTTGCATCTTTAGGCGAGGATGCGATATTTTATATTACGAAATTACTGGCTGGGTATCGGTGAGTTTCTGCTATAACTGGGACAACATTTTGCAAGAAAGTAAAATCAGTTGTGTAAGAATTTTTATTTTTCATTTACAGGGAGCATTTGGGAGAATATGAAAGGATTGTTGCAAGATTATACTATGACTTGGGAACGATGTATCTTCATATGAACCGTTTTGAGAAAAGTTACGAGTACTTGACTCGTGCCCAGTCTATTTTAAAAGTTCTTTTTGGGAAACATGACACGTTTGACAAAAGTCAAGTTCATGAACTTCTTGCTCAGGTCCGATTGATGAAAAGGCGTTGAGAGTTTGAAAAAGCATTTTGTATCACTTAATTTAAATTTTCATGCCGATTTTATATGCTTTCAATAAATTTTGATATCAATTTACAGACTTTAATAATTCAACAAGATAGAAGGATTTTTGAAAATTGAAAATTCCTGTATTTCCCTTCGGTTGACGAATTATAAATAACGGTACTGAAAAATCGATATTGGTTCTTTAGTTTACGATGATTAAGTCAAATTTGGTACGAACTTTAAATTGAATTTCATTGAGTCAACAACGATTATTGATGAAAAATTAAGTCGTTACAAGAACATGGCTCTTTTATTATAGCTATAACATGGAATGGTACACCCTTCCTTTGGAGACTAGAAAATTCATCAATATAATCCAGTGTAGGTGTGGAAAACCGATTAAAATCGTAGGTTTTGGGGGTACAGTCTCATCACTGGAATTCTCCGTGAAGGTGAACTTGATGTAATTACATATTGAGTCGCATATCGCGGTACATTTTCATGATTCCAGGTACTGAAGAGTTCTTTTACTAACTTCACAATATTTCGATCTCTACGAGAATAAATATGTTTTACAACTTCTTGTACACTATTCGCGAGTTATTGAAGAAAATCGATATCGACTGTGACTTAATTATAGTTTTAAATATAATTACATAATCAGTTGCACATTAGTCTATTGTAATGAACATTAGAGCTGTATAAAAGTCATATATGGACCGAATTGACTGTTTTAAACACATGTTGAAACCCATTTTAGATGCCCGGCAAATGCACTCCGAAAAAAGATTTTTTTTGATAACTCTTTTCTAATTTTTCGGATTAAATGCATACTTTTTGTGGGTCGCGGATATGGCGATGTTTGAATATTTTTTCGCGCTGCCAAGTGCGCTCTCTCGTTTCCTCTACAGATGTCGCTACTATAGAACTTTCCTTTTCGCACGCGAGCATGCAACAAAAACCTGTCGAAATCTCCTGAGGCCTAAACCAAGAAAACTTCGCGTCGACAAATGCTTATTGTTTTATAACCAAAATACTTGACCTTTACAATGGTTCCGAAAGGCACAGTGATTTATTCAGGAGAACCATTCGCCTACATTGTGAAACGAGAATTCCAGGCGAGCCGATGCGATAATTGTTTTCAAGGGTGAATACCGATTTCAATAGATTTTCAAAAACATTTTCCATTCATCCGTTAAGAAAAAATCACCTTCATATTTTCAGTGGGCAACTACAAAAATGTTCCGCGTGCAAGTGTGTCTCGTACTGTGGCCCCATTTGCCAAAAAAAAGGTTGGGAAATTCACAAATCGGAGTGCAAAAATTTTAAGGCATATGCCAAAAATCAGATCTTGTATGATGACGTGAGATTCATGGCTCGAATAATATCGAGATTGAACAAAGGAGGGCGCAGCGTAAAGGATTATTACACCGAAACGAAATACCGAACATTCGACGATTTGATGTCACGTAAAAAATATTTCGATGATTAATCATCCAAGAGTTGATTGTTTTTTTAACAAGTATTTACTTTTCAGACTTTGAGGAGATAAAAAAAGACCTTAATGTGTATCGAATCATTTTCCAATTGAAGCTGTTCATGCCTCAAGCTGCTAAAATGAGCATGGATGAAATCCTGAAAATTTATGGCAAGATAAAAGTGAATTGTTACAATATGGGACATCCCAATGATCAAGTCAGTATAGGTACTGGACTTTACTTGGCTCCTACTGTGATCAATCACAGTTGCGTTTGGAATGTACAGCACTACACCTATGGCACAACTATGGAACTGATAATTACCGAAGATCTTCCTGAACTCGACTGGTCAAAAGTAAAGGCATCAATTTTTTAGCATCTCATGAATTGAAGTTCAAAAAGATTGATAACGTGACGTTTGAATCCTGTATTTCAGCTGAGACACGGATATTACAAAGCCCTGGATTCCACAGAAAAAAGGCGTGAAAACTTGATGAGTCGTTACTATTTTTTATGCGACTGTAAAAAATGCGAAAATCCTGAGCCCTTGGCAGCTTGCTCGGACAGCGAATGCCCGAACTATTGTGACCCCAATGACAAATTCTGCTCGAAATGCGGTCGGAAATTCCCTGACGATTTCAAGCAAAAATACGATGAAGTTGTTGTCCTGACAAAGAAGTGCTTGAAAGACATTACACACGAGCAAAGTAAAAATAGGAACTTTATTCACGTTGTCGCTTTAAATGTTCGCGAAAATATAATGAAAATTGTATTTTTCAGTCACTGCTTCGGATACTCCTCGCATAAAATCGTGTTTGTCGAAACAAGAAGGAGTACTACATCGCTACAATGAGCAACATCTGAAAACTGTACATTTGGCCATACGATTTGAACCTTCGTGCGAGGATGCGATATTTTATACAACGAAAGTACTGGCTGGGTATCGGTGAGTTTCTGCTGTAATTGGGACAACATTTTGCAAGAAAGTGAAATCAATTGTGTAAGAATTTTTATTTTCAATTTACAGGGAGCATTTCGGAGAATGTGACAGGATTATTGCAACATTTTGCTTCCAGTTGGGAATGATGCCTCCACATGAAACGTTTTGAGAAAAGTTACGAGTACTTGACTCGTGCCCAGTCTATTTTAAAAGTTCATTTTGGGAAACATGACGTGACTGACAAAAGCCAAGTTGATGAACTCCTTGCTGAGCTCCGATTGATAAAAAAGCATTGAGAGTTTGAAAAAGCATATGATTTTATGAATTTTGATATTAATTTCCAGACTTTATTGAATATGTTTTACAACTTCTTGTACACTATTCACAAGTTATTGAAGAAAATTGATATCGATTGTAAATTCATTATAGTTTTTAATCTGATTGTATAAGCAGTCGCACGTTGGTTTATTGTAATGTACAATATAACTGTATGAAAGTAATACATAGACCTAATGGACTGCTTAAAACACATGTGTAAACCCATTTTAGATTCCCGGCAAATACACTCCAAGAAAATACTTTTTGTGTCGTAAATATGCTGATCTTTGAATTTTTCTCGCGCTGCAGCAAGTGCGCTCGTTTTCTTAACAGATGTCGCTACTATAGAACTTTACTACGCACACACGAGCGTGTAAAAACCTGTCGAAATCTTCCGAGACTTCAAACAAAGAAAACTTCGCGTCGACAAATGCTTATTGTTTAATAATCTAAATACTCAATCTTCACAATGGTTCCGAAAGGCACAGTGATTTATTCAGGGAAACCATTCGCCTACGTTGTGAAACGAGAATTCCAGACGAGCCGATGCGATAATTGTTTACAAGGGTAAATTACGATTTCGATAGATTTTCGAAAATAATTTTCCGAAACATTTCCCATCCATTCGTAAATTAAAAATCACCTTTATATTTTTAGTGGACAACTACAAAAATGTTCCGCGTGCAAGTGCGTCTCGTACTGTGGCCGCATTTGCCAAAAAGAAGGTTGGGAAATTCACAAATCGGAGTGCAAAATTTTAAGGCAAATGCCAAAAATCAGCTCTTGTCAGACGAGGTGAGATTGATGGCACGAATAATATCGAGATTGAACAAAGGAGGGCGCAGCGTAAAGGATTACTACACGGAAACGAAATACCGAACATTCGACGACTTGATGTCCCGTAAAAAAATGTTTCGATAATTAATCATCCGAGTCTCGATTGTTTTTTAACAAGTTCTTGCTTTTCAGATTTTGAGGAGATAAAAAAAGACTTCGGAGTGTATTTAATCATTTTCCAATTAAAGCTGTTCATGCCTCAAGCTGCTAAAATGAGCAACGATGAAATCCTGGAAATTTATGGCAAGATAAAAGTGAATTCTTTCAATATGGGACATCCCAATGATATAGCCGATGTAGGTACTGGACTTTACTTGGCTCCTTCTGTGATAGATCACAGTTGCATTTCTAATGTAGAGCACTTCAACTACGGAACAACTATGGAATTGATAATTACCGAAGATTTTCCTGAACTCGACTGGTCAAAAGTAAAGGCATCAATTTGTCAGGAACTCATGAATTAAAGTTTAGAAAGATTGATAATGTGACGTTTCAATCCTATATTTCAGCTCAGATACGGATATGTCAGCCCTCTGGATTCCACGGAAACGAGGCGTGAAAACTTGATGAGTCGTTACTATTTTTTGTGCGACTGTGAGAAATGCGAAAATCCTGAGCCCTTGGCAGCTTGCTCGGACAGCAAATGTCTGAACTATTGTGACCCCAATGACAAATTCTGCTCCAAATGCGGTCGAAAATTCCCTGACGATTTCAAGCAAAAATACGATGAAGTTGTTTTTCTAACAAAGAAGTGCTTGGAAGACGTTGAATACGGGCATAGTAAAAATAGGAACTTTATTCACGGTGTCGTTTCAAATGTTCGCAAAATTGTAATGAAAATTGTGTTTTTCAGTCACTGCTTCGGATACTCCTCGCATAAAATCGTGCTTGTCGAAACAAGAAGGAGTACTACATCTTTACAATGAGCAGCACCTGAAAACTGTGCATCTGGCCCAACGAATCGCATCTTCACGTGAGGAAGCGATAGTTTATACTACGAAATTACTGGCTGGGTATCGGTGCGTTTCTGCTGTAACTAGGACAACATTTTGCAAGAAAGTAAAATCAGTTGTATAAGAATTTTTATATTTTATTTACAGGGAGCATTTCGGAGAATATGACAGGATTATTGCAACTTTATGCCACGAGTTGGGAGCGATGTACCTTCCGATGAAACGTTTCAAGAAAAGTTACGAGTTATTGACTCGTGCCCAGTCTATTCTGAAAGTTCTTCTTGGGAAACATGACGCGACTACCAAAAGTCAAATTGATGAACTTCTCGCTGAGGTCCGATTGATGAAAAGGCGTTGAGAGTTTGAAAAAGCATTTTGTATCTTCATTCGAATTTTTATGTCGATTTTATATGATTTTAATAAATTTTGATATCAATATTCAGACTTTATTTATTAAACAAGATAGGAGGATTTTTGAAAATTGAAAATTCATGTTTTTTCATTGGTTGACGAATTACAAATAACGGTACTGAAAAACAGATATTGGTTTTTTAGTTTACGATGATTAAGTCACATATAATAAGTTTTCAAGGAAAACATTTATTTCGTGCAATTCTTTAGTAACAACGTTTTTACTTAACACAAGTTGATGGAGGGGATTCGAATCTCGCGCTCGATTCGAGGTTGCGCATGCGCATGGTGAAGAAAACAATTGACGTTCAACGTCTCCCGCTTATCAGTTGCAATATGATTGGTCACTGCACCACGTGGTACAAATATTGGGTCACCACGCAATTCCGATTGTTGTGGTTTTTATATTTTCACAACTTTTCTTCTAAAAAGAACAAATAGTTGGCATGATTCCTAAAAAAACAACGATCTATAAGAAAAAACCGTTCGCTTACGTGCTCAGTGCTGACAGTGTAAACAAAAGATGCGACGATTGTCTTAGGAAGTAAGAGTTTTTACTACTTCGCGTACAAGTTTCTCATTTTTAATGATATCGTGCTTTCTCCCGATCGAAAATTTGAGTTTCATCACGTAATTTATCATGATTTTTCGCCGAAAACTCAAGTTTTTATGTACTTATTCTCTGAATGTTCCAGAAATCGCAATCTGCAGTTGTGCTCCGGTTGCAAATATGTTTGGTACTGTGACCGCACTTGTCAACGAAATGCCTGGCCAGTGCACCGAAAAGAGTGCACAAATTTGGGTAACTGGGCCAGAAAATATTCTGAGATTCTCCCAGACTTCGTAAGATTAATGGCGAGAGTAATCACGAAACTCGTCAAAGGTGGACGCAACGAAAAGGATTATTACACGAATACAAATTTCAAAACTTTCGACGATTTAATATCTCGTGAGTATTTCCCCTCAATTCCTGGGTTTTGTCATTTGCAAACAAAACGTCTTTTTCTTCTTTTAGATTCTCAGAACATCCAATCCAGTGCACTCGGAAAAAAGGAATTTGAATTTTACAGCAAAGTTTTGAAGATATTCATGCCCGAGAGCGCTAGGCTCAGCAAATACGAAATGTGGGAAATCTATGGGAAAGTGAGGATGAACAGCATCAGTTTAAGTGACGTAGCGAGCTACGAACATATCGGCTCAGGCATATATTTGAGTCCTTCACTTTTGACACACAGTTGCGATCCCAACGTCAGGTTCATCAACGATGGGATCACTCTGATCTTGGTAACGACGAAAGATCTTCCGGAGCTGGATTGGAACATGGTGATTGCTCGAGGAAGGAGCTAGAACCTTTTTTTTCTACAATCAAGTTACATAATTACAATTCATATCGAAATTTTTCAGCTCAGGGTAAACGACATTGATCGTATTCAAACGACGAATGAGAGACGCGAGGATTTACTGGAAAATTACTATTTTTGGTGCGAATGTCGCAAATGCACTGGACCTGAACCACTCGCTGCGTGTCCACGTACACACTGCCGGAATTGTTGTACCCCAAACGACGAGAAGTGCTCGTATTGTGGACAAGAATTTCCTAAAGACTTCAAAAAACAATACGACCGAGTCGTGGGAGTTACATCCGAATTTTTGACGGCTATGACGTCGGATAATCTCAGTGAAGAATGTTATCATCCTTTTATTAATTTATCATAGACACCGTTTCTTTGAATGTTATTTAAATCAATATATTATTTTTCAGGTATCGTAGCTGCTCTCGAATTCTGCTTGAAACGACAGGAAGGAATTTTGCATCGTTATAATATTCAATATTTGCGGACATTGAAATTGGCATTCGAGACCGTCCAGAAGATCGAAAGAGAAAAAATGTCTCAAGCAGTTCAGTTGTCCATGCCAGCAGATACAATTTTGTCACGAGTAATTGAAGGCCATATGTTAGTTATTTGTAATTGATTTCGAACATCTAAATATGAAGACAAAAGACACTTTTTAATTTTGCTTTACTGATTTTCAGCGCACATTTGGGAGACGACGATGTTTACATAGGAAAGTTATATTTTCTATTAGCGCGGATACTGTTCAAGCAGAATCGTGTCGAAGAAGGTAAAGAAATGGTCTCTCGCGCATCTTCTATAATGGAGACAACTTATGGGCAAGAAAATGCTCATTTGTTAAAAACCTGCAAACAGTTTTATCTTAAGTCTTTATTTAACAGTTTAAATAAAGAGTGAGATTGTTTTTTCAATTTTATACTAGAAATCATTGAAATGTAATATTTTAGTTTGTATTACAATTTTTTGTACTTCATTTATAAGAATAGAACTTGTAATATAAAATACAAGTCTTTAATTTGTAAAGATCGCACTACAAAACCATCTTGTTCGTATCAAAAAAATATTTGTAGCCTGAAGAAAATTAAAAAATTAAAAATCGACATTCCTTATTTTATTGGAACTTGTTAATTATTAACAATTAGATAAAACCAAGTTATTAAAATGCTTTAGAAACGTTCGTACAATCAATATACAGTAAATATAGTCAAAAGAAATTCGTTCACGTCTTTTTCGAATTCGTTTTGTCAATGTGTGCACATTTGAAGTTGACGCCATTTTATCTGTAGACGTCGCGTCAATCGCCGGCACCGAGGGTTTTTAATAGGTTATGTTGACTTCAGTTGACTTGGAATTTCCCAAGTCGATCAACACATTTCAACATGATTCCTAATTTCACAACGATTTATAGAGGCAAACCTTTTGCCTACGTGCTTGATTCCAAAATGAGACTCGAACGATGTGATAATTGTTTAAAAAGGCATGTATAATTTTCAACTATTTCATTATTACTGTAGATACGTCATAATCGCCACCAATTTTCCTTCATAAACAAAGCAATTACAGCGCGATAACATCAATTCTGATGTTTCCGATGTGAATTACGTCATTTTCACGAGTTTTCGATGCGTGAAAATGTAAACAAATCGTTATTATTTATTACCTAACTAATTTTCCGAATGTTTCAGGCAGGAAATTTTCAAATGTTCCCGCTGCATGTACACTTCTTATTGCGATCGTACTTGCCAAGAAGAATCATGGCCCGTGCACATATCGGAGTGTGCGAACTTGAAAAAATGGGCCCAAGAAACTTCGGAACAACTGCCAAACTTGATCAGACTGACAGCGAGAATAATTTCCAAAATTGCAACCGAAGAAGTCAACGAAAAAGATTATTACACCGACACGGAACACATGTCCTTCAAAGATTTAAAATCCCGTGAATATTTTCACTCTGTACATTCGTTTTCCTCCAGTACAATAAAACGCGCTTTCTTTTTCCAGTCTCGGAGAACACCAAAAATCGCGCCGTTGTGAAGGAGCAGTTCGAAGCTTTCCGTGCAGTTTTGAAAAAATTTATGCCTGAAAGTGGCAAGCTCGGCGAAGGCGAGTTATGGGAAATTTATGGGAAGGTTACTATGAACAACATTAGCTTGGGAGATATGGCGAGTTTTGAATGTACCGGCATAGGGGTGTATTTAGGCATTTCATTTTTGCCTCACAGTTGTGCTCCCACTGCCAAATATATTAATGACGGAACCACGCTGATCTTGGTGACAGTACAAAATCTACCAGAGTTAGATTGGGAGAAGGTAATCGAAGCAATTGCTATTTCATGCGTTCAACATGTAAAATTGATACGTTCATTTTGAAATTTTAGATCAGCATTCCGTACATTCCCATTTCCGAAACGAAGGAGAAAAGACGTCAACTTTTACAAGAGCGTTACTTTTTTTGGTGCTTATGCGTCAAATGCACAAGACCTGAGCCTCTGGCTGCTTGTCCAAATAAAGTTTGCCTCAACTTTTGCGAACCGGAAGACAAAGAATGCTCTTCTTGCAAAGAAAAATTTCCTGAGGGTTTTAAACAGGAGTATGATGAAGTTTCAAGACTGACGTCTGAATTTTTCAAAGTTGTGCATGATGACAACGTTGATGGGGAATGTAACTTATCATAACACACATATTCATTTCAAAGGATTGAAATTTGACCCAAGAGTAATAAGAGTGTTCCTTAAATTTTTCAGTTGTTATTACTGCTGCCCTGGAATCTTGCTTGAAGCTACAAATCATGTTTTTTCATCGCTACAATACACAACATCTGCGAACATTGAAATTGACATTTATCATGATTCAAAACAGCTGTTATAGAGACGTAATAATGCAATCATCACCCGCGGCTTATCCAATTCTCTTGACTCTGCCAGCGAATGAAATTATGTCACGAATTATTGAAGGATACATGTCGGTGCTTTCTCAACAAATTTATTTATTAACATAAAAAGAATGAGGCTTCAGAATTAGATTTTTGACCGTTTTATTTTTTGTTTACAGCGCACATTTGGGACATGATGATCTTTACATAGCCAAATTGTATTTTCAACTGGCTCAGATGCACTTCAGAAGTGGCTGTTCCGAAGAAGGAGCAGCAATGGTCTTCAGAGCTTCTTATATAATGGATATTTCTTATGGCCGCCAAAATTCGCATTTGTTGGAAGAGCGAAAACAATTGTATAAACGGTTTGTTCATTAATTTCTGCTCCGTAGAATTTTGTAAACGTGTCGGAGCAGAAATTTTTGCTATGCAAAGCATGATAATGATCGACTTATAGAATCGTTTAATTGGAAAAACACATTATTTACAAAATGTTATTTTGAACAGAGTTTTACTATATTTAATTATATGTATAGTAAATAATATTTTGCTCTGGCCGAACTGTAAGGAAAATACAATTGATTTCAGATTGTAAAAACTCACAATATTTAATGTGATGACGTAAAAAAAAAATATTTTATATTTTTAATGTAAGGTTTTGAGCATATTGTTTCAACCTAAACTTTTCTTATGATAATAATTTTTTAATGAATGTATTTTCCGCTTAGAAATGAAATCCAATGTCATCGAGCTCTCATAAAATATTGGAGAAATTATTTATCAGCGTAATTATGTGTAATTACTAATAATTGGAAAATTAATCGGTTAATTCATTTTCTATTTTGAAAAGATTATTTTCAAGATTTCTCAGATTTTTTTTTTCAATTTTTTTTTTAATAGATATTTATTATTTCTAAAGAGCTTTCTTATTCGTTTCTATCAAGAAACATTTTCTTTTACATTTCTACAAATCGAAATTGAAATTTATGAAATTCAAACATGAAATTATTCTTACCTTAAGCCAATAATTTAACATCTATCGGTAAAGTAAGAAGCATGTGCTAGTCGGCAGCACCTGTCAACGAAAAATTTCACGCAAATTCGTAATGCAATATACATGAAATTTACCGAAAAAAGGTGATAAAAAACAATTAAACCTCGTTAGCTGTCACGAACGTAATAAACCAAAATGACCGTTGCAGTGATCGATTGAGCGCCCAGTAAATTCCAAGATGTCGCAGCTGACTGGTCCCATCGACAAATTTATGCGATTTTTTCGCATTATCCGCGAAAATGGAGGTCCCCTCGGATCATTCAAAACAATGTTCAGGTAATTCGGTCTTTGAACTGTCAAAAACGATATTTCCGTGTCCTTTTTCCAACGCGTAAATATAGCTCGTAAGGTTAGGTTAGGTTACAATGTTTATTTTTAATAATTTAATAATCTTCGATGTAATTTCAGATACGACGATCTAAAAACTGGAACTTTGGTCGGCAAAGATAAATTCGGAAACGAATACTACGAAAATAATTTTTACTTCTATGGTGAGCAATTGCGCAATTCGTTCTCTAAAAAAAACATTTCAAATTTACGAATTATCGAATTTTCAATTTTTAAACAACTCCGAATTCGCTTTTTTGCAGGGCGCAATAGATGGGTAAAGTACGCAGAGAAGTACGGCTTCAATTACGACGGATCGCAAATTCCAGCCGAGTGGTTTGGATGGATGCACTACAAAACGGATTTGCCGCCGCACAAGGACCCGTACAGGCCGAAATATAAATGGATGCTGGAACACACGGAAAACTTGAGCGGTACCAAAGAAGCGTACATGCCGTACAGCACCACGAAGCCGAAAATCCAAGCTTGGAAACCAAAAGATTAGACTGCTTTTGGGTGTAGAAACATTACGTAATTTTTATTTCAAATGAATCCTAGCGTGTAACGATTAATCATGTAAATAAAGAAGTCGAATATTTATTGCAGAGAGGAATTCCGATTACAGCTTCATTCTCTTAATTTTCTTTCTGCAAAAAACGACGTGAATTACTTTTTTTTATTTTAGTTCGGGAAGCGAGTCGAGCATCGAAAGTCCGTGTCGAGAACAATAAAAACATGGGTATAACAAGGTGTTTACATGGAAATAATTATTACGTACTTTATGAAGGCAATATTACGCCGAGAAGAAGAGGGTGACGTTATAAGCTGCTTATTAATTACGAGTCCAAGAGTAATTGCATCTGTACCAGGTTTATAAAGGGAAGAGATAGCTCGTAGTTATATTCTATGAAAATTCCCAGGATTTATGGAAGCCGTAGAAACGAGGTATAGAACGAACACCCAAGACAGGGATAATTTGATAATGAATTCTCGCCAATAACAAAAGCCCGATTTATTCAATCAACATTTCGCACACTTTTTTATAATCAATGCCCGCGACCCAAGTTTTCGCAGGGACAAACAAACGGAAGGAAAAAGTCCGGGATCGCTCGTAAGTCCACGCCGCTTTTCTCCGGGGGATTCTACGTACGTGTCACTTGGAAATCTCGCTAACGCGAAATTATTACGGTACTTTCCGGCCGGCGTAGTCTAGAAAACCGCGGTTAAGTGCTCTGCGGATGGCGTAGACGAAGTCGAAGTAAATTTCCGCTAATGCGCTTCTCCGCGTTTATTAAATTACCGCTACGCTTCCACGTTGCGCGCAGCGCGTGATGAATCGTCGAGTTTGTAACGTTGGATTTGCTCCC
>JABFQM010000967.1:0-26058 GCA_022816865.1 Zelostemma sp. ZL-2020
ATTGTCGAGTTCCTCTTTGACCTGCGGTGTAACGGAAACAGCAGCGGGCATCGATAGTAAACTTTTGCCGCTTTGTAGACTCGAATGACTCGACGATCGACTGTGACTTTGACTTCCAGCACCCACTGGCGTTTGCACCAACGGTTCAGGAGGTGTTCTTGCGCCAGAACCATTGTTATTGGTAGAATTTGGTTGCAACTGCATGTGATACTTGTAAATATTTTCCGTGCTTTGGACGACACCTATTTGATTCAGCGAAACACCATGGCGATTATTTCAAAATGTGTCACGTTTTCAAGGGGAAAACAACAAAGAAAACCTCAATTACCGGCTTGTAAATTCAAACTGCGACCCCGAACCCCACTTTCTTTCGGCGGCGGGCTCCACCAATTAACGAAAGTTCCTACAACCGGCACGTGTCGCAGAATGCCCTCCTGCCAAAGTTTCTCCGCGTTTTCCCTTTCCAAGTCCGTTTGAGCGGCTTCGATTCCTCTTTTTACAACTTCCGACATTGTGTCTAATAATTTAGAACTTGCTTCGACTTCCTGTCCAACTGTCAGGACCAAAGATAATAATTCCGCCACGTCTGCAACAAACAAAATATGTACTTGTGAAAAAAATTGAAATTTCCGAGAGTCTCTTTGAAAAATAAATTATTTGCCTGTGTCTTGTGTAACCATGCCAAATCTGACGCAAACTAAATCATCGGCGCCTTCGCCCAATGAAAAGGCCGCATCCGTACTCCTGAGGGTCTCGACTAAACAAGTATTGAGTCTATTGAGCTCATCCTTGGCTTGATCCGTCATTACATGGATCCAAGTTGGTGGAACGTATCGCACTCCACCCAAACCGGCCCAGCTTGACATTTCTACCAAATGCAGAGAATCGTTCTCCGATACCAATTTAATGAAAGTACTCTTGTGCTGAACCGTAGCTAATAAAATTTCCTAAAAAAAATCCAACAATGAATTATGCCATTTCCCCTTAGAAACATTGTCAAAAATTTTCACAACGGAAGGAAATTACAATTTGTTGTTCAAGGCACGCAATGACGTTATCGATGTCCTCGGATGTCGGAGGATTGTCGGGGCTTTCCAAGGGACAGATGCGTATGGCCACACTGTGGAGTTCGATTTCGCAAAGCTCAATTTGGACATTCTCGATGTCCCTTTGAAGAATTTGCCCCAGCCAAGAATTGAGCTTGTCGTAGTACGGCGGAACGCGTTCGACGCTCTGAGGATCGCGGTCCGGAGGAATGAACTGAAAGACCAAGGCACTCGCCACAACTTCCATGAGCTGCGGACCGTTTATGGGATTCTGCAGAAGCTCGTTTATCGTATAAGAGCCCGATTCGCCTCCAGGTGTTTGACTCTGCATTATAAATTTCGTTGTATTAAATAATTTGACGTCTTTGTTTCTTCATTTGTATGAAAACTTACAAGCAGTCTGATGCAGTTGAATTTTTTAATTTTATTATGAAGCTCTTCTATCACTAGGAAACATTGCTTAAACCTATTCTGAATGCCATCGCGGCCCAAAGCTTGTAAAGCTGTCCAGAGCGGTAAAGTTGGCAATCGGCGTGACAGCGAATCAACCATTAATCCCGACGCCCAAGATAGCGTCAGGTTTCGCGACATAAGTCGACCACCTTTGGTATCCAATAATCTGTATAGCGTCTGTGAAAATGTGCCATTAAGGAAAATAGTGTCAAAGCATTCAAATAAATTTAAATGAAATGATTCATCGATTGAGCGGCAAAGGATACAACCACTGGCAACGAAGGTATTCCCAACCAAACGTTTAAAGGCAAAGTTATGCTATCTGCTATTTTTAAAGGCTGAAAATAAAAATACGAATTAAGGGAATGGCAACAATTATCGAACTAGTAAAAAGCATTTTGATTTACCAGATCCTTGGTGGAATGATTAAGCGTCAGAGCGGCCAAGGAGTTACCTTGGAGGTGCAGCCAAACACTGTACGTATCACAAATTTCGCAAAGCCGTGTTATATTGTCGCAATGTCCGGTAACGACGGAACCCGATTCTGCAATAACTAACAAAGGGGTCACGCTTTTCGACTGAGTGTCCTCGGCCAGGCGACGCTCCAGCGCAGAAATGTCCATGCTGTGAGGCGAACCAAACATGGTATTTTGTGGAATGGGCCGGACACAATGCAGCGGCAAACTCAGCTTAAAGAAAAAACGTTTCGTTAATCATCAATTCATCAATTTTGGAGTACTCGTATACTAGAAAAATGTACCTGTCTGCACAAATGATGAACCAGAGCCAAGGGTGCCGCGACCGAACTGTATATGATGGGAGGAGATGCGACGAGGGCCGTGAAACCCTCGTCCAAGTAACGAGGAAATTTGTTGTACAAAGCGAGCCTTGTAACCCGCACAAGACCTTCCAGGTGGTCTTCGTGAAAGGACGAGGCGCAGTCCACGAAGCGGAACATGTGGCTCAACCATCTTGTCGTGTCCGTTGCCAAACGGCCGGCTAATTTTTGAGCGTGACTCCTTGGAAGCGATGCTGCGTAAGCCGATACGGAATGAGCGACAAGGCTCAATTTCGCGGCTTCCGACAAGGGGGATGAATTTGTTGCTTGATTCGTTGTCGCTTCCACCTTTCCATCGCTTACTATTTGTGGGCCATTCTCGTGAATCACCAGGTCCTACGATTCAACAAATTGTTAGTTACAACCATTTTTTTACATCTGAAAATTAATATTTGTAAGTTTTAATGCGTAGCCAAGGAATATAAAGTTCGATGCTTTGTTTTACATTTTACATTTTAAGTTTTCTCAGTTCAATATTCGGAATGTTAATGCTCGTGGTATCAAAATTTTTTATCACTACAAACGTGGCTTGTCATATCATTTTTAATACAATATTAAAGAGCTTTGGTTTTTTCCATTGAAATGCAGGAAACCAAACTAATTTCGTTATCTTTATCGAAACTTTTTACGTCATATTCAAATACACCCGAATGTGAGAAATCCGAGCAAACACGATGACAAAATTTATCAAAAAGCAAATCATGCTCGAATACGATTGAAATAATTTGAATACGTGAAAAATCTTGACGTCGCAGCACATAAATTTAGATAGAAGCGGGAATTGTTATCAGATTAAAGAAACCGACGTGTCGTTTCAAGTTTTGACATTTTCGTCGAAAATATTTGCAGATATATATAAACTTTTTTCCGAAAGGAAAAATCGTAAATATGACAAATAGTTTTAGAAAATAGATATATATAAATCAGAGAAAAATAAGTAAAACGATGAATGAATCTGCCAATAAATTTACATGGGTAGACGTGGGCATTGGGGAAAGATAATAATAAGGAAGAAAGCGCATGAATGAGTTTTACTTGTACAGCGGCTAAAATTTCGTCGGGAGATTTCGCGTGGGAGAGAAAGCCTGAAGGATTATCCCAGGTTGCCCCTCCGTTTTCCGCGCCTTTTTCGACAGCTTCTTCGAGCCGAGAAATGACTTGCGAGGCTTGAAATTGTAAAGCATTCACCTCGGTGTCGGATACGCCTCCGGCACTGACCTGTCAAAATCGCAAAAAAGGAACACTCCATAAGCCACAGACGTTTCACAATAATAACACATTACGGGATACGTCGAAAAGCACTCGACGACGTGGAACAATTGTCACGTACTTGCGGAGAAACTTCGAGAATATTTTGCTCTATATTTTCCATCGTCGCTTTTTCGTTTGTCGTTTCTTCGGCCTCAGCCATCGTGGCGATCGTGGCAGTTTTATGGCGCAGCCAGGGCCGAATAACGCATGATTGAGGCCCCGCCCTCTAACGTGTACTTTTTGAGTGCCAAGACGGCCAAGCACATACATTTTTTAAATTACGAAAAATTCAAGTTAAAAAATTATAACTGCTTACATTTAGAGACATTTTATTATTTTTAAAAAACAACTATTATGTTTAAAAAAATTGGAATTAAATTTTTTTGATGAATGATGACCTTGAATACCTTTTTTCAACTATAATTATGCGAGTTAAGTTTTTGTTTTGTTAAAGGGTGCGTTCGAACTCGAAAATAGAGTCCCTAGAAATAAAGATCTGGCCAATCACAAGTCCCCCTCAGGATGGAGGACTTGTGATTGGTCGTCACCATGAGTTATGTGCTCGAGTTCGTGGTGATACTTTAGAAGTAGCAATGGTTTCATTGGAAGATGCTTACCTTGGGTTGATTCCAATTGGTGGAGAAGAAAACATCATCCAATGAAATCGTGTTACTTTGCAAGTAGCACATACTTTTACGTGGTGTGGGGGGCCAGGCTCTATTTCTAGGGACTTCACGGACTCCACTTGATGAAAAAAATGTATTATCGAAAATAACCAATTTAAAAATACACTGTTGATCCTCAAATTAAGTATTTAAAGTGTAGCCCACTGAAATTTTACTAAATCTGTTGAATTTCGTGGTAGGCGAGAAGGAGAAATTGCATTGAAAATTTTGTTTTCCGATTCAATTTATCACAGGGATCGAAATTTATACTTTCTCGATCAATAATCATTATATATTGGTATCAAAAGCTAAGTTATAAAGAACTGCATGTTATTATAACAAAGAACATACAAAGTTCAAAATTATGTTTCTTTTTAATTATTTTTGCGATCAATTGCATGTATGTATATAAAACGAGTTCAGCAAATACACTCACACGACTATTGCCCTAACGGACATTCACTCATTATAGTTTGTATAAAAAGCATATTCCACAGTAACACAGTGAAAAGTACCCAATATTTTTATTTAGATGCCTTTCTTCTAATTTCAAATACAACAAAATATGAAAAACGAGATTTTCATTAATTATTCGACTTCGACAGTTGCTCCAGCGTTGACCAATGCTTCTTTCAGTTTTTCTGCATCCTCTTTGCTTAGATCAGCCTTTACTATGTTTGGAGCACTTTCAACAAACTTTTTAGCCTGCAAAAAACAACAATTGTTTAATACATTCAATGTTGCTGTGTTACAATAATCTTCAAAGCTGTAGTTACCTGAACCAGATTTGTATCAGGCAATTGATTCTTGATCTCTTTAATCAACGCTACTTTCTTTTTGTCGTCAAAAGCTGTTAATTTGACAGTGAATAATGACTTCACCACTTTCGGGGCATCTTCTTCCTGAAAGATTAATGGGCGATATGAAGATTAGCTAAGAAATAAACATTTTTCACTGGTAAAAACTGCACAATTTTCGATTTGTCGTTATAAACATTTTTGTATAATTTCTTCACTTGCATAGTTTTTTTCGTGAAGAAGAAGTTATTGTTAAATTAATTACGTTACATTATAAATGTTTTCCAATTCACTCGTGCATTTGGCGGCTAGACTACTTTAAAAGCTGATAATAAAAGTTACATGTCAGATTTACCTCAGTTTTTGCAACGGCAAATCCGCCCATTGGCATAACTGGCGCATCGGGCAAGTTTAATCTTTTCTTCAACAAATCGCTCAACTCCGCAACTTCGATGAGGTTAAGGGCAGAGATTTCGACAGCTATTTTATCGATTTTCGGGTTGACAGGTTTGTCAACCCCTTCCGGCACCGGAATCGTCATGCGTTCCTGGGGTACAGCCGCTGCCGCCGCTTCTGCTTGTCTCAAAACGACACTACAACGGATAATTTTTTATTTACACCACGTATTCGGATAAAAAAAACCCAAGTTATTGAGGTTATGTAATTCACGCTAAACAAGAATTCCGGCACGAAAGAATTTACCATTTGTGAATACGACGCAGTTGAGAAACGTTTCTTTGCACTGTTAATCTAATGGAGTTCATATTCATGATTATCGTGCTTTTGGTCAAGCTGAACTTTTTTCACAAACGTGTTTTAGGATTGCAAAATGCTTTGCATTGGTTCTCTTTTCCTTTTAACTTCCCACACACACACACCTTTGCATGTAGCATGCGGAGCGTGTTCCAAAAACTCATGCAAAAAGGAAGAGAAAGAATATTTGTCTCTCTTTTTTGAGTTTAAAGCTACACCACCACGAAGCTTCCAAAATTACCACTAGATGGCTTTGACCATGAAACCCGTACCGTAGATACCGACGACGTCGAGACATCATTACCGACATTAATGACGTGTCGCGTGCATATGTCAGTTCACGGTGTAGTAAAATTATTATAAATTTGCTCGATATTAACGTTAATCGAGGAAAATGTTAACTAAATTCGAAACGAAATCCGCTCGGGTGAAGGGACTTTCATTTCACCCAAAAAGACCATGGGTTCTTGCAAGGTAAATATTTTTCGATAAGAATCGTGTGACGTTTTTCGAACCTGGTTTCATCAGGTTGCATATTTCGCGCACTTGAGAATTACATTTTGTAAATTCCTGGAAACCATGTAAAACGCGAGAAAAAATAAGTTTATGCGCAATCTTTGCACAACAACAAAATACTTACATTTTCGACTTTTGCAGTTTACACAACGGAGTCATCCAATTATGGGACTACCGCATGTGCACTCTGCTAGACAAGTTTGACGAGCACGATGGTCCAGTGCGTGGAATCTGTTTCCACAGTCAACAGCCGCTCTTTGTATCTGGAGGCGACGATTACAAAATCAAAGTTTGGAACTACAAACAAAGAAGATGTATTTTCACTCTCCTCGGTCATCTGGACTACATACGAAGCACCATGTTCCACCACGAGTACCCTTGGATTTTAAGCGCATCCGACGACCAAACCATAAGAATCTGGAACTGGCAGAGCCGAACGTGCATATGTGTCCTCACTGGTCATAACCATTACGTCATGTGCGCTCAGTTCCATTTATCCGAAGACATGATCGTCTCTGCTTCGCTGGACCAAACAGTGCGCGTTTGGGACATTTCTGGTCTGCGGAAAAAGAACGTCGCCCCAGGCCCGGGCGGCTTAGACGATCACCTCAAAAACCCCACTGCGACCGACTTGTTCGGACAAGCCGACGCTTTGGTGAAACATGTTTTGGAGGGTCACGATCGCGGCGTCAACTGGGCTTGTTTTCACCCAACCCTGCCATTGATTGTCTCGGGTGCCGACGATCGTCAAATCAAAATGTGGCGCATGAACGACGCCAAAGCCTGGGAAGTCGACACTTGCCGCGGTCACTACAACAACGTTTCCTGCGTTTTGTTTCATCCAAGGCAGGACATTATACTCTCCAACTCGGAAGATAAGAGCATTCGAGTCTGGGACATGACCAAGAGAACGTGCCTGCACACCTTCAGAAGGGAACACGAGCGTTTCTGGGTACTCGCGGCTCACCCGACTCTGAACCTCTTCGCCGCTGGGCATGACTCGGGAATGATCATATTCAAATTAGAGAGAGAACGACCTGCTTACGCGGTGCACGGAAACACGCTGTATTACGTGAAGGAACGCTTCCTGCGCAAATTGGACTTTACGACGTCGAAAGACACTCAGGTTATGCAGATTCGTGGCGGTGGAAAGACCCCGGCTTATAGCATGTCCTACAATCAGGCGGAGAATGCGGTCTTGATTTGTACGAGGCCTCCTTCGAACCTGGAAAACAGCTCGTACGACTTGTACATGATCCCGCGGGATGGGGATTCCAGCACCGACGCTGAAACCAAACGAGCTTCGGGCGTAACTGCCATTTGGGTCGCTAGAAACAGATTCGCAGTCTTAGACAGAGTCTATTCCGTAAGTTTTCAAGAAATCGTAACATTTTTTTGGTTTGAATCTGCTAATGAAAATTTGGATTTTCGCGCTTTTTGCAGCTGGTGTTGAAAAACCTGAAGAACGAAGTAGCAAAGAAAGTACAAATTCCCAACACCGACGAGATTTTCTACGCCGGAACCGGAATGTTATTGCTGCGTGACCCGGAACAGGTGACCTTGTTCGACGTGCAGCAGAAGCGAGTTCTCGCCGAAGTAAAAGTCTCCAAATGTCGCTACGTCGTTTGGTCGCACGACATGTCCCACGTCGCTCTTTTAGCCAAGCACACGGTCAACATTTGCAACCGCCGCTTGGAATCGCTTTGCTCGATTCACGAGAGCACAAGGGTGAAATCCGGCGCTTGGGACGATTCCGGTGTGTTCGTTTACACGACGAGCAATCACATTAAATACGCCATAAGCAACGGCGATCACGGAATTATCCGCACTCTGGATTTGCCGATTTACATCACCCGCGTTAAGGGGAATCAGGTTTACTGTCTCGACCGTGAATGCAGACCGCGTATTTTGAGAATCGACCCAACCGAGTACAAGTTCAAATTGGCTCTCATAAACAGGAAGTACGAGGAGGTGCTGCACATGGTGCGCACAGCGAATTTGGTTGGCCAATCGATCATTGCGTACCTCCAACAAAAGGGTTACCCGGAAGTCGCGTTGCACTTTGTCAAGGACGAAAAGACAAGGTTCGGCTTGGCGCTGGAGTGTGGAAATATCGAGGTAGCTTTGGAAGCCGCGAAAACCTTAGATCAGAAGCCCTGTTGGGAGAACTTGGCTCAGGCGGCTTTACTTCAAGGCAATCACCAAGTCGTCGAGATGTGTTACCAGAGAACCAAAAACTTTGAAAAATTGGCTTTCCTGTACCTGATTACGGGCAATTTGGACAAACTCAAGAAAATGACGAAAATCGCCGAGATTCGAAAAGACGTTTCCGGGCAGTATCAGGGCACACTTTTGCTCGGCGACGTATACGAGCGTGCGCAAATTTTGCGGGTAAATTGCATTCCTCAATTGACTCTTGATAATATCCGGATTGCATTATTAAAATGTTTAAATTTTCAGAATTCCAACCAAGCATCATTGGCTTACGTGACTGAAAACATCCACAACATTTCGAGCGAGAAAGACGACAACGGTTACGAGACGATGAGCGAAGAACTGAGCGACCTGGAAAATGGCGCGCAAGTCTTTCGACCGCCGATGCCCGTGCCCCATACAGAAAGCAACTGGCCCTTGTTAACAGTTTCGAAGGGCTTCTTCGAAGGTGCTATGATGAGTCGAGGAAAAGGTCAAGTATCGGCAGCTCTTGCGGCGGAGGAAGACGTCGAAGCCGTTGTCGAAGGCTGGGGAAATGACGAAGAGGAGCTTGGCCTCGACGACGAAGAGGGTGCTGGCGCCGATGGTGAAAAAAGTGGCGAGGGCGAGGACGGTGCAGGATGGGAAGTCGAGGACGTTGATCTGCCACCGGAATTAGAAACAGCGGTCGTCCTGTCAGGCGAAGACGGTTACTATTCGCCACCGACTAAAGGAACAAATCCGACTCAGCACTGGGCCAACAATTCCCAACTCGCCGCCGATCACATTCTCGCTGGCTCTTTCGAAACCGCTTTCAGATTGCTGCACGATCAGATCGGCATCGCCAATTTCGAACCGTACCAGGCTTTGTTCCTCAACACGTACTCGCGATCCCGCACGTCCTTCTCGTCTCTTCCCAGCGTTCCCTCGCTTCACGGTTACCCCCAGAGAAACTGGAAAGATGCCTCGCCTAAAAACGCTCTTCCCGCTGTCGGTCTGCATCTTACTGATCTGGTTCAACGATTGCAAGTTTGCTACCAGTTAACCACCGGCGGAAAATTCACCGAAGCCGTAGAAAAGCTCGAAGCTATTTTGCTGAGTGTTCCTTTGCTGGTCGTTGATACGAGACAAGACATTGCCGAAGCTCAGCAGCTCATTCAGATCTGCCGCGAGTACATCGTAGGCTTGAAAATGGAGAACGAGAGGAAAGCACTGCCGAAAAGTACGCCGGCGGAACAGAAGAGAGTTTGCGAGATGGCTGCGTATTTCACGCATTGTAATCTGCAGCCGATTCATCAGATCCTGACCCTCAGAACGGCGGTCAACATGTTTTTCAAATTGAAAAACCAGAAAACAGCGGGATCTTTTGCCAGGAGACTTCTTGAGCTTGGACCCAGACCGGAAGTCGCGCAGCAAGTTCGGAAAATATTGCAGGTAATTTGAAAAGTTGTACTTGCCTACTCCTTGATGAGCAACATTTTATTAAAATATTTGAATCTTTTTTTTGCAGGTTTGTGACAAAAATCCAGTCGATGAACATCAGTTGTCTTACGACGAGCACAATCCGTTTTCACTTTGCGCTAAAACGTACACCCCGATTTACCGTGGAAAAGCCGAGGTCAAATGCCCATTGTGCAGTGCAAGTTACTTGCCACAATTCAAAGACACGCTTTGCAATGTTTGTAACGTTGCGCTCGTAGGTAAAGATTGTATCGGATTAAGAATAAATGCCCAGCAATTCCGATAATTTCAGGCTGTAACTTGCGCAAATGAAGCTCGCATAAGTTATTTTTTATCTTTATATCGAACGTATATTTGTTGTTATTCAAAATGTAAGTGTAATGAGAAATTTTGTTTCGATTATGAAATAGTTACGTTATATTTACATAGGAGTTAATTGATGTTCATTTTCTCATTCCTTTAGATGTAAAGTGAGACATGGCGTTGTATAACGTATTTTATGTATAAAAAATAAAAACAGTATTTGCAGATTATTGGAATACCATAATTTATTACAGTTCAGGAATGCGTCGATTGACATTTGTGCTTGGAAGCAATATTTTATACCGGTAACTTATTAAAACTATAAAATATTAGAAACTTTGGCAGTCGCGTACATTTACAAATTGTAATATATAAAATTAATGTACAATAAATACATAGTAAATACATTTTCGGTCAATTCACATTTTGTGATCACTGTAAAAATTCACAACGCTAAGAATTTGCAAGCAGATGAAAAATTGTCTAAAATCTTTTTCTAACTTGGCTGCGTTTTATGATAGTGCAATACACTTCCAGTTTAATTGTAAAATGTACAAACTCTAAAAATTCTAACATTCTTTTGTAGAATTTAGTCTTTCTTGAACCATCGATGTTTTTTTTGATAAATAAATGAATTCATTTTGTCTTCACTCTTTGGGCAAATTATTAGAGTTTATAAAGTTATCATTACAACTGGTCTAATTTCCTGGAAAATATTTCAAATGTCATTGACATAACAAATCGCTTCAGAAAAATGATCTTGGTAAAAATGATCTTGCTTCTCAGAAAAATGATCTTGGTAACATCGAAAGTACAAAAGTTAATAGTGGCAGGAGCCAGGAATGAATAATTCATCATCAAAAAATTCTTGATGTTCCGATCGTTCCATCACGTGGCTGGTTTGAAGTTGTCCATGTTCGGAATTGTTTCTTCAGCAGCGTGACGAGATATTGTATACTCCGACATCGTTATGTATGCAGCGACGAGTACACCGATAAATCCGGATATGTATACATTTTTCTGAAAAATTATGCACGTCGCCACTCCCAGGCCAAAGTATGTTGCATACCTTGCAAAATTTTCCTTCTTCTTCACATCGATGGTTTCCGAATCTAGAAAAAAATGTAAATCTTCACAACAGGTCCAAAAAGATTTTGTCTAATTTTTGTTTCAGCTTCGACTCTCGAAGTAAGACTCATGCAACTAAATTCAACTTACTGATACAAATGTTCTCGTCCCTAACATGATTTTCTGCGCATTCAACGCACATGTCCGGACCATCGCCCGTGCAGCCTTGGCAAGCTTTATCGCAAACTGGAAAATTCAAATTTCCAAATGAGAAACGAAATAGTACACAAGAATGATCGGCTACTTTTTTAAAATAAAACTGCGAGTACCCAGACAGGCGAAGCTCCCTTCGTTATTAACACAAAATTGATTCTTGGGACAAGGCGTTTTGCTCAAAATACATTCGTCTATGTCATGGCAGCCTTTATTTTCGACCATACGCCAGCCTTTAGCGCATTTGTCACAATCATTCGGCCCCGGTCCCGAGCAAGGACCATCGCAAGCGGCATGACACGCGGCGCACAGCAACTTGTTATCGTCTTTGTACGCTACGTAATGCCCGATGCTGCAACTGGAGCAATCCTTTCCAGCGTATCCTTTATCGCAGAGACAATCGCCGTTTCCTTTTCGGCTCCCGCTGCCTTTGCATTTGCCATTGTTGTTGCAGATTCTGTCGGGGTATCCTAGACATTTGGTGCACTCCGGACCAAAGTGGTCTTTCGGGCAGCAGCGCTTGGCTTTCTCGATACATATGAAGTCGAATATTTCAGGATGGGTGTTTTGATGATTGAACCACCAGTCTTCTATCGCGCTCTCGAGCTCTCCGGCCAGCGCGTGACACTGGGCCTGACCTTGCTCCACATCATTGCACAGCGACTCTTGGATTTCGATCAGGCGCACTTCGCTACTCAAGTACGAGCCGAGCTTGTTCTCTTCCCATGCGCTATTGCCCCCTTCGAACTTTCCGCGTTTCGTTCGCTCTAGACCCTGAAAATGCGAACATTTTAGTTTTTTTTTTACATAAAATATTAAAAACTAGGAAATTATTTAATACACTTGATTATATTTTTCAATTGTTTCGAAAGTTGGAATTTTATAAATTTTGCAAGTGAAAATTGTGGAATTGTCTGGGAAATCTATGAAAAAAAATTTAGAAAAACGTAATTCTTACTTTCTTGAAGCTCTCGATGAGAACTTTACAGGAGGCACAAGGCGGGAATAAAATCGTTTTCTGGTCCTTTTTGGCATCTACAATGCTGTTCCTGGGCTCAAACGCGAAAAGTATGAGTATCGAAATGTGCAACGAAATACTAAAAATTGCACCTCGCATATTATACACGTGTCTTTTTGTGATTGATCGTGAGGTGGGGGAAGGTACTATTCTTGATATTTACAAGAGTCACTTAAATTATTTATAACATCGCACTTAGAGTCGATTAATGAAACGTTAAGATTCTCTATTGTTGTAATTACAAAGGCGCTTGATAATGAGACATTTAAATGATAAAAAACACGAAAGAAAAGAATAGAAAATCTTGTTCGACTTCGACTTTTTGCTGTCAAGCGAATAAGACGAGCAGACAAGTCAGAAACAGCAGCTCGAGCAGACTACACTAAAGCCGAAGCTGCTGACGTAGATAAAAGTACTAGGAATCGAGTTTTGCCAACTCTACAAAAAGAAATCAATCTAGTGCGCCACATAATTATTCAAAGTGAAAAATTAAGTAATTATGATCATTACAGAATATTAAATTGTTGAAGTCTTATTTTTTATGACCGAATTCTATGCGAAGAGTGTAAAAAAAAGAGAACGAATAATCTTAACAATTTCGTCATTGCGTTGGTACTTGCAGGGAAGAGCATTTTTTTATGTTGCAACCATGGTAATAATGAATTCTGTCAAGATTTTCTGAACAAGCACTGATAATTTTTAAGGTAAAAAATATCTTTCGCGAAAAAGCATGATTGAAATGAAATTAATTATTTATAAAATGCTTTAAAAAAAATTAAACAAGCAAAAGGAAAAAAGGAATTGTCAAAAATGCGCGCTAAGGTGCTGCCACCTAAAAAAATAAAACTAGAAACGCGCGCGCGCGCGCAGGCGGGCCAAGTTTAGCAGTTGGCAAAGCCGTTTACCGACGCAAGGAAGGCAGACAGGCGAGTTGCGAATAAGCAAACAAGTGCGCGATGTCCTCGGTTGTTCGTTCTCGTTGCCTAAATACCAGTCAAGTGGTAATTATAGTGACGCGAAAAGCAGCAAAAAGCTTCGATTAGAAATGAAGGTTCGATCCAGTAAAGAATAGTTTTATATTCGAGTGGAAAAATGGCGATAGTGCAGCGTGAAAAACATTTGTCTACGCGTACCAACAGCCACGAACGTTGCGAACGTTGTTGAGACTGGTCCACGTACGCGTGTGAGATCGTCCGTGAAAGCAGTGCCGTAAACATTGCGCGAATTAATTGAGAAAGAAGCGCGTGCATGTGTATGCGCGCGTTGCGTTCACTTGCCCCCGCAGGACGTATAGGTATACATCGGTAATACATACCGTGTGTACTCGTGCTCTCTCGTAGCGTTTGGCGCCCCTCGCGTTCGCCAAGTATTTCTCGTATGTACGCTTCCAAGGACAATATCGCGAAAAACGAGGCGTTTTGCCCGAAATATAAAATTCCCTCGCTCCTCATACACGCACACTGGCGCAGGCGCTCGTCGCGATAGGGTTTCATGTGTGCATATAAACCTTATGTGTACGTATGTCCACGGTGCATCACAGATACTGCCTCCTGCTGATGCGAAAAAACGCCGCGAATAAAACTAAGGTTAGAATAAGACGGAGTCTCGCGAGTGTGGTGCGCGCGTATGTGCTTCAAGGGACGTGTTTTTGTACTATAAGGCGCGAGGATTGTGAAAAAACGAACGCACCGTTTATCCATAGCGGACTAAAGTAGTTGACTTGGCGGGCCGTCGCGCCGCGCGCATTATCGAGGGCCGAACGATACGCGCTTTCGCATTATCACGCCGCGCTCCGATACCGCTATGCTTATTTTCGTATGAAATAAATAATGTGATTGACGATCGTCATGGCGGCACCCATGTTGAAGTGGAAACGAATTACAAATCCCTCGGGACCTCATCCGAGGCCGCGGCACGGGCATCGAGCAGTAGCGATTAAGGACCTTATGGTCGTCTTCGGTGGCGGCAATGAGGGCATTGTTGACGAGTTACATGTCTACAACACAGGTAAGCTCGACATTTCTTTACCCGCGCGCCGCCGCTCTCTCTCTCTCTCCCTCCGAAATCATTCCCGCGATCCAATATGGCGGCTTGCATTGACAAGACGGTCACCGGCCGGATCTCTCGGAGTGACTTGCGCACGATGAAAAGCGATGAAAAGAACGCTCCGAACCGCGAATAAAACGATCCCAACTATTTTCTGCTTCCGACCGCGATTCTCGTGGGCATCTTTTTTTTTCGATTCCTACTCTGGTTGCATGATTTGCCCTGTAAAATGTATTTTGCATCTGACATTATTGTTCGTGTTTATACGCGCGGGAGCGGCCATTGCTGCTGTTGAACCCCCCACCAGCGTTTGGCGCGCGACGCTTCGCCTTGCTTCCTTCGTTCCGTTTCATCTCCGTCTCACTTCTTCCCTCGTCGCTCTTTTCTTTTCTCCCTTGTTACATTTTGCCTTTTTAAACTTACGCTCAATGATGCGCGATTCGAGTTGCTTTTTTACTTTTACATTGTTGTGAAATTTACAAACCTCTATTATAGTTGTTATTCATTGTTGCCGAAATAAACATTTTTTCTCTAATTAATTCGAATCCATGATTTCAAAATTTTAATTTTTTATAGTATTGATAGTTTTTCAATTTTTTTCTTTCATATTCTTCGTATTTCGGATTCTTTTTATAGGGAGGTGAAGTTTGCTCAAGTTCGATACAAATAAACTTTACTCTATCTTTTGGTACACGAACGTTAGTTTAGCTCTCTCTCGCTTGAGAAATAAAAACTCGTTCTTAAAAATTGAAATTTTCATTTTGAAAGACTTGAAAAAATGATAGAACAAAAAGTGTAACTGTTAATTTGGAATCCATTCTAGGAGAGCGAGGGTCAAAGACAGAGATCACCTTTTTTTTAAATTTGAAATTTCATTTCAGAAATTTGTAGAAAAAAAAGAATGACACAAAAAGCCTAACATTCAAGGATTATATGTATATGTTGAAAAACAGCGTGTATTTTTTCGATTTCTCCTTGGTTGCATTTCACGAGACTCCATTGGAAAAAAATGATGGTTACCATGGATTTTCTCCAACCAAAGGATATTTAAAATTTACTTTGCGGTTCAATTTAATGATCGTAAAATCCAAATTGTAAACGCGTGATAAGTACGTGAATTAAATCGTCCCAGTTACAATACCAAATCGTAAAATGAATTTATTCAAATTCCAAAAATTTACAATTCTGATTTGAATTCTACGATATAATTTCCTCAATGCAAAAAAAAGCCATTTTCCCAAAGTATAATAGAGTAATAAGAATTGTAATTAAATTTAATAAGATAAGTTGACAATGAATTAATGCTCAATTACAAATTTTCAGCAACGAATCAATGGTTTGTTCCTTCGACAAAAGGAGATATTCCTCCAGGATGTGCGGCGTACGGTTTCGTCGTGGATGGAACTCGCATCCTAGTTTTCGGTGGGATGGTAGAGTACGGAAAGTACTCGAATGAACTTTACGAGCTCCAAGCCAGCAGATGGGAATGGAAGAGATTGAAGCCGAGACCGCCGAAACACGACAGTCCCCCTTGTCCCAGGCTCGGGCACAGTTTCACTTTAATAGGAAATCGCGTGTTTCTCTTTGGAGGCTTAGCAAATGACAGCGCCGACCCTAAAAACAACATACCCAGGTACTTGAACGACCTGTACACCTTGGAACTTGTTCCTAATGGTAATACGGCATGGGATATTCCTATGACACACGGAGTGGCGCCTCCTCCGCGAGAGTCCCACACGGGCGTGGCCTACACCGATCGCAACACGGGCAAATCATGCTTGGTCATTTACGGAGGAATGAGCGGCAATCGCCTCGGCGATCTTTGGTTCTTGGACGTGGATTCCATGACTTGGAATAAGCCCAATGTCCGTGGCGCTTCTCCTCTGCCCCGTTCGCTTCACACCGCGACTTTGGTCGGTCACCGCATGTACGTCTTTGGCGGTTGGGTTCCCCTCGTCGACGATGTCAAAGTCGTGTCCCACGAGAAGGAGTGGAAATGCACGAGCACGCTCGCTTGCTTAAATTTGGGTAAGAGCTCGGAATTTTCCCACTTTGCTCAGTAAATACATTGATTTTTTATTTTCTTTAGAAACATTAACGTGGGAACAACTGACCGTTGATTCGCTGGAAGAAAACGTACCTCGAGCTCGCGCGGGACACTGCGCAGTTGGGGTGCACAGCAGATTGTACGTTTGGTCTGGACGAGACGGATATCGCAAAGCTTGGAACAATCAGGTTAAGGCTAGTTTTCTTTTTACCAATGTTTGCTGAGACTTTGTTCTGTAAAATTTGTCAAATAGAACATTTTTGCGACTTGGATTTAAACTTTGATTTTACGAAATTGATGGAGTTATCAGAAACATGGTACAAACCAGGCATGATCGTTTCAGGTTTGTTGTAAAGACTTGTGGTACCTCGAAGTGAGCAAGCCATCGGCGCCTTCTCGAGTGCAGCTAGTCAGGCCTTCCACGCAATCACTTGAGGTCAGCTGGACGGGGACACCTTCGACGCAGTACTACATCTTGCAAGTGCAAAAGTATGACATGCCGCCAACAAGTGCTAGCTTCCCAAGCCCTACTGCCGCGACAACATGCGCCGGCCCCACGAATCCAACTTCGACGCCCCCGGCTACTGTTCCAATATCTTCCTTGGGAGTACCTGCTGTTGCATCGCTCCCGGCATTGACGAGCCCTATTCGATCCGCCGTACCAATGCAGACGCCGATTCGAGTCCAGAGTCCTGGCTCAAAGATTCTTATGTCCCCGATTCAGAAACCAGGAAGTCCAATGACCCCAAGGATGGCAACTGTTGGTGTCACCGGTGCCGCTTTGGTCGGCGCAGCTGCTACGCCAATGAGCAACGTCATTCGTATCCGGTCACCGGTAGTTACCCCAACGGCCTCGGCGAATTTAGAACAAGCACAACAGCAACCAGCTACCATGGTCGCCACGACTGCGGTTCAGTCTTCTTCCGCTGCAATGTCCGGAATTGCGGCTCTCGCAGCTGCCGCTGCTGCGACTCCAAAGATCAGCATGAACAACGTTACGACGATACTGCCGCAATCGCCGAGCAACACCATCCGGATGAAGAACGTCCAGCCCGGGCAACAGATACGCTTCGCCCCGCCAGGCGCAACAGTTCTACGTACTGCTTCGCCGCAGCAGAGCAAGCAGATCATACTCCAGAAACCAGGCCAGAACATCACAGGGCAACCACAAATCGTGCATCTTCTGAAAGCCACTGGTGGCCAGGGAATGGTGACCACTGTGCCAAAAGTGAGTCTCTTTCCTGGCAAATCGGTTCCTATTACTGGAACCAAGACCTTGAATCAGGGGCAAACAATACTTCGTCTCGTGAATCCCAATACCGTGGCTGGCTCCAAGATCCTTACAACTATGAAGACCTCGGGTATTGTGGCGATGAGCAAGAGTCAAAACATCGCTGGCAAGCAGACGATTATGATCACGAAACCTGGAGGCAACGGCGGGCTCGTCGGCAGGACCAACCAGATCATCATGGTCACCACGGGTTCAGGATTAAGGGCTGTTCAGGCAGTCACCACGTCTCAAGCTGGTGCTGGACAAGGAGCCATCACCACGCCTGTTAATGTCCTGCCTTTATCCGCTACCAATCACGTGACCAATCAACAAGGCGTCAAGATGATCGTCGTGTCTTCCGGTGCTATGGGTGGTGGTACGACGGGCAAGCCCATAACCATCACTGTTCCTGGACAGGGAGGAAAGACTGTCACTATTGCGACCAAGGGGACGCAACAGGCTATATTCAATCCTAGTAAAAGTCAAATCGTCACCATGCCGCAGATTCAGAAAGCACAGGTGTGTTAATTCAACTTCTTGTTTATGTTTCCATGTAAAAATTGTGCATTTTTATGTATCGCAGGAGGCCATTACAGTTTCCGGAAAACCGGTAACTCTGCAAATGTCTGGTGGAATCGGTTCCAAGACGGTGACTCTTGTACCCACCAGTAGCTCGATTGTTACCACCGCTGGCACGTCGGATATGCTCGACACTAGTAAAATGCTGTTTGTATCGTCGCAGAAACAGCCATCTGCAACACTGGGTATGTAAATCATTTTCATTTAGTCGGCGTTATGCATGAATATGAATTATGACTTTGTAACCAACACATTTTTATTTTTTACAGCAACAACTTCGGATGGACCAGCGACCACTGATGCGGCACTAGCGGCTTTAGCTGCAGAAGCTGGTTTGATAGACCCTGTGCAAGAACCATCCGGAAGTTTGTCCTTTATGGTACCACCGGACGATGCCGGCATTGTTGGAGAGGACGGCAACAACGACGAGAGTTGCAATGGCAGTGAGGAAACAACTACAGCGACATTAGTTTCACAGCTGAGTGCCGAGGCATTGCAAGTCGACGGCGAAGGAAACTTCGTGATTCCCCAGGTTGATGGGCCAGGAGATTTCCTTGTGTCTGCGGAATACGAGGATGCCGATGAATCGGAAGAGCAACCCCAAGCCGAAACTTCGAGTGAAGATACAGCCGCCGCAGACCAGGAAAATGCGGACGAAACGGAAGAACCGTCGGAAGAACCATTGCTCGACGCAACATCTTCCAAATCGGAAACGATGGAATCATCACTAAGCGATGCCACAGAAGCGAAAGACGTTGCCAAGCAGGAAGAAAATGAACAAGAAGATGCTTTGGACGACTATATCAATAAACCCGAGGTTCAATCGGAAGAAAAATCAGAGGTGCATTCCAAAGACCAAACTGGTGCTGAACAGGAGGCACTAGAGGAAGCTAAAGCAGAAGTACGACCAGAATCGGAAAATAAGATGCATCTCGAGGCCAAAGTTCAGGCTGATCAGGATGCGAATAACAAATGTTCCGAAGAGTCGCATGTTAAACTTGTAGAAGACGATACCACCGATGCTGAATCCGTGGCGCTGAAATTGTTGGAATCAAGTGAACAGACTCCAAAGTCGATAGATGAAGAGTTACAAAAAAATGAAAAGCCAATGGAAGAAGAGGACGACGTTGCTTTGGGCCTTGCTGCCATCTGTGCACAGCCGAGTGACGAGGAAAAGTCATTGGATGAAGAGAAGAAGGAAGATGCTGATGGATTGGGTATACAAATATACGATATCCCGGATCCCAAGAAAGACTCGGAGGAAATGGAAACGGATGACATGGATCCTCCTAGTTTAGAAGAAAATGGCTTGAAAGAATCCAAGTTGGAGGATAAAGACGAGCCTATGGAGACGGAACCATCGTTAGCTGCACCCACGGACACAGGAGCAGTCAGCAAGGATGATCATAACACGGAGCCAATGAAGGAAGAGAGGGACGACGAAGAGAAGGAAGAAGAAGAAGAAACCCCACCGTCGGTGACGAACGGTTATGTGCCCGTAATAAAAAAGGAGGATCAACCGTCACTCGACGCAGCGCCAAAATGCGATAACGCTATTGCGAAAGGAAAAGAAAGTTCAAAGATGGATGCAAAGGGTGTTGATGACAAAAAATCAATGCCTGACGATGATTCTACGGCTCTCACGACACTCGCAACGGCTGCTTTGGGTTCCGCCGAGCAACCAGTTAAAATAAAAACAGAACAGGTAACATTATCGAGTAATGCCATGTCGAATAATTGTGAAGGTGATTTGTAATTTGACTTTTTACTTTATTTTTTAGTCGGAAGAGGAAAAAAAAGAGGCCGAGTGGTTTGATGTTGGATTAACGAAAGGAACGAGCTTTACCGTTCAACATTATTATGCTTCAGGAGATGAAACTTTTGATTTTACCCAGGCTCTGAATTCCGATATTTTCAAAGATAGGAAAAAAATCAGCCTCGAGCCAGGAACTGCGTACAAATTTCGAGTTGCCGCTGTGAATGGCTGTGGTAGAAGTCCTTGGAGCGAGGTAATGCATTTTTTCTTCTTATCAAGTATTGGAACGATTCGACAGTTGACATGTGACAAAATTAGTACTTTTTTATGTTTGAGCTAAAAGTTTTGAATGAAATATTTTCGTAAATGCTCGGTATTAATTAGTGTGCCACGCAAATGTGGTAATCAAGTTGATTGATTGATTGCATTAAGAAGAAATTGAAAAAAGATTTTATGTCAGGAAATGTTTCAAAAATAATTTGAAATTTAGTATCTGGGTCAATGGTGGAACGATTAAACATAATTTTTCATTTTGGAACAGGTATCAGCATTCAAGACGTGTCTCCCAGGATTCCCCGGTGCACCTAGCGCAATCAAAATTTCGAAATCGGCGGATGGAGCGCAACTGTCATGGGAACCACCACCAAGAAATTTAGGGCCCATATTGGAGTATACCGTGTACTTGGCGATGCGCAGCACCAGCGCTGCGGCAGCTGCAAATGCTGGCGAATCAGCGGCGCCCGTGGCTCAGAATCAATTGGCGTTTATTCGCGTCTATTGCGGTCCAACGAACGCGTGTACAGTCCCCAACAGCACGCTAGCCGCTGCCCATGTGGACACCACTTCGAAACCAGCCATAATATTTAGAATAGCTGCACGAAATGACAAAGGCTATGGTCCTGCGACGCAAGTCAGGTGGTTGCAAGGTAAGTTTTGTAGTTGAAAAAGTTGGAATATGATTTGAAAAATGTAAAAAAAAAATATCTTGATATTTGAATTTTTCCTCTTCAGATCCAACGACGGCTGTAAAAAGCAATCCTCAAATAAAGAGACCAATTGGTCAATCACAGATTATGTCGCCGCAGAAAAAAGTGAAAACAGAAGCGAGTGACAACTTCTCGTGAGCCGTTCGATAATTCGTTCCTGAAGGCTCTGAAAACGCTTTTGTTATTTAGTTTCCATTGGTGCGTCGACTAAAATTTTACAAAGCAACACAACCTTACCTCGTGACTTTACGCGGAAGAGAACTTGATTGATAAGTGTGTACGCTCGAAAATTGACGGACTTTTTTGACGCGCGAGTATGTTCAAGGATACACGGCGCCGATTGACGATAGTTTTTAATTCAACTCAGTGAAATAATAGACATTATATAGAAATATATAAATTTATATATATTTTAGCTAAAAAGGCTTCTCAAACATATATTTTTCAATAATTCCAGGCTTTTAAAGCATTCGATTTTGTCACCGCTTTGCGTCAAATCAGTTGCATCGATGTTTTTCCATTAATTATGTATCTTTATTTTATATAAACAATTCTTTGATTAACTCGTTATAAAAAGCAGCCTTTTAGTGATTTCAACTCAGCTTCATAATGGTATCTCCGATTTCCGAGTTTCCTTTTAATGTTGCGACACTAAAAACGCAGCTTATTATATTTTTTTTTAATTATCGAAATGAAAAATTGTAAAATTACGCTTTTTTGATATGGCCGATTTAATATGTAATTCCACTATATTTATTAACGAAAATAATGTTACCTGAAGATTAAATGTTCTTATACAACCGAAGATGTATTCCTTTGTTTTGAACTTTGGCTCCAAAAACTAGTGGAGGCTTTGTGACAACGCACGAGTTTTTAATACATCTTAAACCTAGCATTTTTCACAAGTGGTACCACATGAATTGAACCTCACTGTTATAATTTAAATTATAAATACAAAATTGTACAGTCATATCTTGTAAATACGTTTGTATAAAAAATTATCAAGTCAACACAAATGTAGAGATTTTCAATTTTTCATTTAGAAGACGTTGCGTTCAATATCCTAGTATTAAACATAATAAATTGTTGTAACTTCTGATTTGGCGCTGTTAAGAAAATCCTCGTATAAACTTGACTGTAACAATTACCCTCGTGAAAAGCTTCTTACGTTTTATGAACATGTTTTTTATTTTTCTTTCCTCTCAGAATGTACATTGAAAACAGAAATTTGTCAAACATTTGAAATTGAATAAAAAAAATTGAAACATGAGATCAGATTTTCAATATATTTTTTTATCGTTAGTCTTTTTAAAGAGTCAAAGTTTAATTTTTCCCTCGATGTACATACTAGCAAAGAAACGCACACTAAGAATCAATGTGAAAGTGTTTTGTAAAATTTTGCGCGACTCCTTTGCTCTGGAATTATGCGATTTCATCCAAAGCGGTTCAGTGCTTCAGTGACTTGATGAATTTACAAATGAAATTTTACCAAACTTCAACATAAGATCTACGTCGAAAAATCAAAAAGGAGGAAGCGATATTTTATAATCCGAGTCTAGCGAAAGTAAGAACCAATTTGTATACACGCATTTGTATGTTTCTCATTTCCCTTTCACCGATTGATGTCGTTTTGTACATTTGCGATTTTATACATCGTGAAACAATCAAGAAAGCGATTTATGCGTAGACTGTGCGTGTGTTGATCATTTGAAAAGAAATGACAAAATAAAGTGTACTTTATTGCTGTGCATATATTGTACATAAGCGCGTGCGTCATTAATGATCGATAGATTATTTTTCGACGTCTATCACATTTTTGTATAGTAGATAACGATAAAGAAAAAAATAGGGTGAAAATGATCCAGTTGACAGAATCTGTCATCGAGTGGTTACATTACGAGGAATTGGTCAGTAGTTTTGCAGCGTATGTTTCGACGTTGGACATACACGTGTTGTATACCTACGTACAACATATTTCTC
Organism: Zelostemma sp. ZL-2020; assembly: GCA_022816865.1. NCBI lineage: Eukaryota > Metazoa > Arthropoda > Insecta > Hymenoptera > Platygastridae > Zelostemma > Zelostemma sp. ZL-2020. The sequence goes on from JABFQM010000967.1 coordinate 23,240, forward strand.
TATAAATACTATATATAAATGAAATAAATATATTATAAATATGAATACATAATATAATCCATTAATAAATAAAAGGACGGAAAATGCAAGAATGGTAGATTTATTTCTACTTTTCACATTTTCGTTATCCATCATAAAGATGAATCGATCGATCGATCGTTTTTTCCTCTTTATTTCTACGAAAACATTGTCCCGTAGCGTTCGGTGAAAATGGGATGAAATCTACCGTGATGAAATATACCGCGAAGGTTTAATGTTTAAGAAGAGAAGAGGGCGCATTACATTTTTATGATATATTTTATTTTTATTTAAAGGCAGAGAAAAAAAAAGGGAAAAGGGAAACATCAGCGAATTTAGTCATTTTTACGATTATTGAATATAAGTTTTTTGAGGCGCTTAAAAACGCGAAAACTCATATTTGAACTTGACTGTCTATTATCGACAGGACAGAGCGAACACTCGAGGCACCAAAAGTGATAAAGTTGAGTGAAATATTCGTTATTTTTGACTTATTTTGTATTTAATGATGATAGAGTTAATAAAGAATAATGAAACTGTACTGTTGTCTTTATCTTGCACAACAATTTTCATTTTTCATTTCGCGCTAACCAGCAAATGCCGAAAATTATACTTTCCACCACTATTATTTTTTAATTTTAAAAATCGGTGACAATTATCTCATCGTCAACTTTTCTCGTTAAACAAATGTTGACATCGAAAGTTTAGAAAAGGTGGAGCCGCGCCACTGCATATTTGAATTTAGAGCGCGGCAGCCAAGATTTTTAGTGCCAAATTGCTAGAATGTTGGTATCGTTCCCCCATTGTGTTGTATGCAGGCCATTTCGATATAAAGTCGCACGTAGCGACTTAAGCTTAAAATTTTTAGCCTTAAATTGTGAATATTAAATCGATTAATAGTACATTTCACAGTGATGAACAGACTGGCATCACTTTACAATTTCAAATGGTAATTTTTCAGGTGAAATTTAGTAAAAAGTATCAGTATATTTCTCTCCGTGTAAAGATAAAAAAAAGATTTATAAATAAAGGAAGGTGAAATTGTAGCTGAAACGCTTTTTATATAAAGGAAAAATTGCATTTATTATTTATTTAAATAAGTTATCTGTAGTTTATTACAGTAAATAACACAATTGGGGACTCCATCGTTCCCCCCCTCCTGCCACCCGCTGTTCCCTCCGTTCCAGTAGCCTTGCCCGCGGCCGTTCCTCCAACGGTTGTTCTGGCCGCCGTTCCCCCCTCGCCAGCGCCCGACACGCTGACCACCGTTCCCCCTCCAACTATGTCCGCTGTTCCATCCTCCGTGCTCACCCGTGTATCGTCCACGCTCGCGGGTCCCGTAACTGTTTCAAAGAGTTGAAAAGAGTTAAAAAGAGTTGAAAAAGAGATGATAATCAGCGAAAGTAGATGCATACAGTAGATACTTCCTGATATTTAACTTACAACTGGTTGCGCTCCTCCAGGTGTACACCAGCTCTTGGACGCTTCTTCTTCCTGTTAAACTCCTCCGAAGCTTCTTTCTTCTCCTTCAGCCTCGGCACCATCGCTCTCTCCGTCCTTGAATCCTCCGCCGTCGACTCCTTCTTTATACTCTCCTCCATTTTCTCCTTTTTTATACTCTCCTCCATTTTCTCCTTCTTTATACTCTCCTCCCTTTTCTCCTTTATACGCTCCTCCATTTTCTCCTTTATACGCTCCTCCATTTTCTCCTTTATACTCTCCTCCATTTTCTCCTTCTTTATACTCTCCTCCATTTTCTCCTTCTTTATACTCTCCTCCGTTTTCTCCTTCCTTGTACTCTGCACCTCCATTTCCTTTTTCGTTTCCTTCGCCGCACTCTCCGTTGTTTTGGAAAAAAATTGGCCCTGTAATGTCAACAAAATCACACTAGAATAATGTTTCTGTTACGGTATCAATGCTCAGTTTCTATAGCACTGACTCGGAAAATAATGTTATCGTTAGCAGAATTTTCGGAAATGAAAGTTTCGCTTATCTCGCTTTGTTTAGCGAGCTGGTTTAACGCGCCCCGCGCGAAAGGAAAATCTCAAATCGATAAAAAATCGTGGTAAAATCAAAGTGAACTTACCATTTTTATGTCCCGCGCGATGTTGCTCGTTCGAGAAACTTTTTGGAACTGCTGAGTCGTCACCTTTTCTTATGAAAAGAACTAATGCTGTCTTTCAAGTCTTTCAACAATGACCAAAACTACCAACGATAATCCGGAAAAGGGTGAGTAATGCATTGGCGGGGGGTATCTTTTGTTCGAGCCCTAAAACAGCACAGAAAATTCCAGAAATATGCCAGAAATATTTCTGGCATATTTCTGGAATTTTGTGTGCTGTTAGGGAGGTACTTTCGGCTTCTCGTCACTTCGTATTTTCTAGTGTTTATGCCCCTTAAAACCATTGACTGTGGATAACATGTGTTATCCACATGTGGATAACGAGTGGATAAGAGGTGGTATGTCGGGATAAATCGCATGTTATCGCTGTGTTTATCGCTCCGATTTCCACACGTTTTCTACACGATATCAACATGTTATCCACTTGTTATCCACTTGTTATACTCTGGGACCGTTCACAAATTACGTAAGCACTTTGCGGGGGGGGGGGTGCGATAAAAGTTTATGTTGGCTTATAAAATGACCTTACGAATGCTTACAAAGGGGGGGGGGGGGTTGGATTTTGCCCAAAATGGGCTTCCTGATTTTTTGAACGGCCCCTCTGTTAAAAATAGCAAAAAACGGTTAAATTAAGACATTATAAAAAAAAAAAATGGAAAAGAAAAAATAAAAAAAACCA
>JABFQM010000968.1:0-26043 GCA_022816865.1 Zelostemma sp. ZL-2020
ATTGATTATAATTATTTTGAAGAGAAATGATTATACTTCAATAATATCCACTCGGATTTTTTGAAAAATAAAAATTTATGCCTTTTTTAACCTCTAAAACAGACCAAAATATTACATCGGAAACAGTGAAAAAGTTACTTTTGCAATAACTTTTATATAAATGATTGTATATGTACGAAATTTTTCTTATCATTTTTTATTGCGTTACAAACGATATTCATACGCGTACGTTAATTGTTATTGCGGCGATTTTTAAATAATAATGTGTCCCGCATTAGACGGCGTCCCGCAATACCCCGTTCTCCCCTAATATAGCGATTAACTGAAAATAATAAAAGTAGATGAATATCTTATTTGATCGAGCGGAAAGTACAGAGTACCGTAGAACAGAATCTTTTGCCTAACTTTTCAAACATTTTTGAATGTCCAACACGGAATTTGTATAGGCATCAAAGATAATCGCCTGGGATTTTTTGTGCACGTATGAAATAGTTTTCCCGTGTGAGTGACCTTTGTCGAAAAATTTGTATGATTGCTGTAAATTGGTGACAAGCGTGACGAGGAATCTCTATAGAGATGTCCAAATGTGTTTCAGGAAATCGAAAAACTGGTCGTAAACGTTATGAATCTGATATCAGGGCAGAAATACACACAAAAAGACATAAAAAACGGAAAACCATCAATTTATAACAAGATAATGATAAAATACCAAAGTGAGAAACGTCATTTTTTGAATATCAATACCTACACTTTCAAAATGGTACAGGTAGCTTGTAAAGTGGATTTGGTGAACCGGTTTTCTTGATTGTTCTATTCAATATCTATTGAATGTAGATTTTAACCGAAAACGATTTAACTCGGTATTTTACGAAAAGAACGCAATCAATCTCTTTTGACACGCACGGAAAAATGAAACCATTTTAACATATGAATTATTTCCGTCAGAATTTTTGATCGAATTCATACGTAAATTAATTACGTCAACGTGCTATTTTTAATGTTTTGATTTTCCATAATAGTACATCATAATGCTCGTTTTTACAAGCGTTGAATAGTTACACTAATGATTTCATTTTTTCCGAGAAAAAGGAATTGTTTCCTTAATAAAAATCGAGTTTCGTGAAGGTTCCGCCGCGCTTTTTAAATTAAATGTTGCATTCCCAATAAAACTCATTCTCAACATTTTTTGAACTGCTTTAAACTTTTCGAAACATAATTTTGGTAGAATAATTAATGAAAACATTGTTTGAAAATATAATAACTAATTTTCCATTTTTTAAGCAGAAAACTGATTGATTGCTTTTCAATTATTAACTAATTATTCATTTTTAAGCGTCTTTTAGGGTGAAATTCCACTCTTTAATTCGAGTTGATTCCTTTTGGAGTGGATTTTTTTATTTGCTCAATTTCACTCTAAATAAAGTCCTTCAATTCCTATCATTTTTAAAATAGAGATTTCCACTCTAAAAAAATCGAAAAAAAGATCAAAAAAATATTAAGTACAAAGAGCCACATAATTAACTAAGCATTTATTTTCGGAAAGCCCAAAAAAATGTACCGTTTTCACAAAAATCGAGGAATCTTAAAACCGAGATGAAACAAATAAAAATCGTTCGAGTGCAATAAAAGCCCCGCAACCTATAGAAATCTTCGAGAGATTATTTATTCCTCAATGTCTCGCAGCACCGTCGCTTGCATTCACACGCTCTTATCGCGGAATTTGTCTTCGATAAAGCAAAAATGCGATAACAGTTGGCGAATTCGAAAACGTCCGTGAATTCTCTGCAAATAGAAAAGAAAAACCCGGCCGACGACTTTGCACGTCAAGTAGACGAGAAATAAAGTAAATAGTGAAGCACGTGCGGAGTAGTAATTGATTGAACGTCAAGATAGAATTGCCCGTTCGCAATTAAGGTTTTTTCGCGTTTGATGTACAACAGCTAAATACTCGTACACCATCTCAAGATCCCATGTAAAACAAAACGTGAATTCGCGACTCGTACGTGACGTTTGCGTCGCGGTAATGTTTTGTTCTGCGCGGGACGTCGGAATAAAAATCGCTGATAATTCCTCAAAGAAAGTAACGAACAACCGTGAAACACGTGCCGCGCTCTTTTTCCACGCAATCATTCGCCGTGGAATCGAGCGTAAGAACGCACGTTGCGATCGCTGGGTAAATTCAGCCACGTGGATGTGTCATTCCACGGGTAGAATTTCATGGGAGTTTCATGGGCGCTAAGTTTCATTACCGCTCGTGAAAAAAAAAGAACTTCGCGTTTTACAACTCTGCACGAAATAAAAATAAAAATTTGGCACAAGGTTTTTTGCTCGCGCGAGGAAGAAATGAAAACCCCGAGTTTCCGTTTTATGTATTGAGAAAATGGGCTTCAATTTTACGTGATTTATGCGCGGAATTTTCAAGCTGATTGCGACGATTATGATTATAAATTATATTTCGCAACTTTTCGCGTTTTTCTTCGGTTGACACCATTTCTTAATGTTTGAGATAATTTAAACGTCCGTAAGGCAAGGTCTTCGCTGCATAGACAGTAGTTTTATCAGTAAACGAGATTTTTCTGCATTTAAGTGATGAAGGTACTCTTAATCCTGGCTTTTACTGCTGAATATTGCCATTTGCGAACTTCGTCACGTTTACTCGCGATCGTTATCGAATTTGAAATTGAGTAACATAGATTCGCAATTAAACGAGCCAGAGGAAATGAAGATTCATTAACAAATACATTTTCGCCTTCGCAGTTTAGCGTCTTCCTTCGAAATTCGAACTTGACATCGTTATATTTCCAATTCAAATAAAAAAGTCATTAAAGTCGATTACTTTCGATAAGCAATTTTTATCATTTTTCGTTTATCTACAAATTTATATCTTCCCGCGTTGTTTTCCAAAGTCTCACAAATCACGGGACGCGTTCGCGTTCAAGGATTCCTCGTAAAAGAACGTCATACGTGATCGTATAATTCGACCTCGAAACGTTCCCTCGTTGAATCGCGCTTTAATTGTCGAATAATTGCTAATCAATATTCGAAAATGTAATCAGCGTTGACAACAGTCTTTTAGGGGTCGAGATAAATCGGGGAAAGATTCTCATTAAGCGAAAAAAGTAAAGTGTGCCAATTCGCTTTTCGCTCAATTTGCATACTTTTTGGATACGTAACGGAATCTTCATAAACGGGGAGATTCTTTTTTTCGCCAAGAGTTCTGATGCACTTTATTTAAATTCGCTCACTACCGTTACAATTATACCGCATTCTTGAATGTTTTTTTTTCCCCTTTTTTTGCACATAAATTAACGTCGTTGCCCCAAAATCCTCGATGACATTGAACAAAAACGCGCATTTTCGGGCAGTCGAATTGCTCCTTGCGCAAGTGCGAGCACTTTTGAATGTCGATATCTCCGAATGGTCTTTTGTCGCTGTTGTGTCATCTACCGTTGCTGGGTCAACGAACGTACCCAGGCATTTACGTATTTCGTTCGACGTGCCAAACTCGATTTCGGAAATTCCCCGTTCCGTTAAGGACATTTACGGAAAAAGAAGAACGGTCATCGAAAAGCGCGATAATCCGGTTGCATTTCGCGAGCGATAAAAGGCGAAATCTGACCTTATAATCTTTTCGCGGCGCCCACGTTCGGTCGTTTTACGAGGGGGATTTGAAAAACAGGAATCGAGATACTCGCTTTTAATGTCCCCAGGTATCATCTAGAACGCCTATCTTTACGTGCTCCCCACACATTAATTTTAATCGCTCGGTCTGCCCGACTTTGTCAGGCAGAAGCGACTTTTTCTTTCCCGGCGATTGGAAATCTTGACATCGCGACGTCCGAAGCGTTTGAAAAACGCCGATTTTTCCCGGCGAAATCGATCTTTCAGGCGGGACGAGAGATAAAGAAAAGATGTTAATTTGATTGGTTCGATAATGAGATCGGCCGGAGTGATAAAAGGTTTGTCTTGTCGCTAGGGCTGCGGTAGCTCGCGAAGTAACAGGAAGTGAAGTTGTGTGTTATAGAGAGAAGTGTAGACCGATACACCCTACAACACACAAGTTCAATCGTACCTTGAGAACAATCTTGACCCCGGGTCAAGATCAATGAACCATAGCTGTGAAGAAATACAATGTTACGCAGTCGCTAGAGAAGGAGAGTGCGAATTCTTCGCGGGAACTGCGACTTCCTTCTCCGATTTTTACGAAAAACGCGTACGCTTAACATTTATCTTTACTGTTTTGTCGCTATCGATTGTCGGGACGAAAAAAGCAACGAGATTTGGACATTTTTCAGTCTGCCTACTGATTTATTACTGAATAGGAATGTTGAATATATTCTCAATCTTACAGAAAAATATTGTTCGTCGTTAACGGCATGTACAAAGTTTCAAATACTCTATGCTAGTTTACATACATAAAGAAGACTTTATACAGTGAAGATGCCGATATTCCGTTAGAATGAAATGAGCACGCTTTATTGGAATACAGTCACTTCTAATCGCTAGGTATTTATATTCACAGATGCTAGCACGTTACATCCCTTATTTACGGTCGTTCAAGACTAAAAGTACTTTTGAGAGTATCATAATCACAGCAGAGGAAAAAAGTTTCCAAGAAGATTGACTGGGACATCGAAGAAATGAAAACGACTTTTTCAATGACAGCTTTGGAAATTTGTTTCGCGCGGTATCGGAAACGTGGAAATCATTGCTATCGCGGTTTACAAAAATATACTTTTTGACACGATACGCTGCTTCTAAAAAAATTGAATCGTATTCCAGTGCCAATCAACTATAAAATAACGTAACACGTCGAAATGTTTATCGGTGAAATTAAAGAAGTATAAAACGCATTTTCTTCGTCGCTATTTTTCTCGACACTGAATTGACTTCAAGTTTCAAAATCCACGTTCGAAAATTTCCAAGCGCCATACGTATAAATCGCACAAATTCGAAATTTCAGTCTTAACGTAATGACGTCAATTTTTGCTTCCATGAGCAGTTGAAAAAACGCTGCCGAATTCCTCATCATGACTTTATCACATTTTTGTATACATATATTCAATTTGACTTTGTTTACAACGAAAAATCGAACTTTTGATTCGCACATTCTTAGATTCGCTTAATTGTAAATATATACAAATCCAAAAAGAAAGTGAAAGTTTCAAATTTCCTCTCCATATTAATTTAATCATCGCTAGTGTTTTACAAACAGAAAAATTAGCGTTTAGGCGTTAAACAACGGAAGATTCGTATGTTCGTCTTATTATACAATCGAATGTCTATTACAACACTTTGTTAAGTATACATCGAGGCTTTGCCCATTTCACATTTACATTTTTGGAACCAGTGCCAAAGTTCGGTATCAAATGACGCGTATAATTCAAAAACCGTACACAATTTCAATCACTCTCGCAAAGTTAATAAAAAAAAACAATAAAAAAAATCATCCACGAGGACTGAAGACTCTTAAAAAATGAAACCCGATAGACTGAGTAGGGTAGAAAATAAAAAGACAATCTTAGGAATAATTCTCGGCAGAAAGATCCTTAGCAGTGAAAAAAGCGAAGCAGTCTGAGGACGAGAAGCAGCGCTCAAGTCGTAGACCTGACATAAAAGAGAAGATACGGCGTCGCCGAGTTCCTAAGATTCGGCGCTAATTTATCCTGCAGCTCCTGCCATGGGATGACCCGTACAGCCTCGTCGTCGCATTCGAGCCATGCCCCAGCATGTTTTTCGTGCCAAACGCCACAACAATCCATACTGCGACAACCGACCCTATTCGGCGGTTGTTTTCTGGTCTCGGAATGGACATTGGGTTTGCCCCGCAAAATTTTCGGGAATTTCAAAAAGCCGAAGGTTTTGTCGTTAGTCGCGCTCGGAGGTGGAGAATCTTGCTGTTGCTGCGGTCGATGCTGTTGACGTTTGCTGTCTCGTTCGCACTGCACGTGCTCGAGGTAAGCCGAAGTTTCCGGGAGTCGCGTGTACGCGATGTAATGACCAGCGGTCATTGTCGCTCCTTGATGCATGATAACCGAGTAGAGTTTATACGTGTGTCGCGACGAAGAAGAATTCGACGAGGACGACGAGTTGGAAGACGTCGACGACGACGAGGACGATGTTCCACGTTGGGTGTCGTTGCAGCATTCTTCGCAGAAGCATCGGAGAACCAGCGGCGTCGGCATGTGGTTGTTGATTTTTTCCATGGATCTAAAATACAATTTCATTTAACAAAAAAGTTAAAGAATTTTGATCTAAATGTCACAATAAATGTTCTATCGTTCGTGTACCCAGCGGCGGTGGAAAATCTTTTAAGCTGCAGAATGAGCAATCTTGGTAGAGACGGAAAACAGACGGCTCTTCTTGCCTCGTTGTAGCGGAGGCAAATTCCGCACCAATACTTATCGCGCCCGCATAAAAGTTCGCTGGTCACCACGGCCCTGCGATAGATTTCACTGCTGTCTATGATTCTGCTGCCATCGCTGTCTGAAAAACGCATTGTACAAAAATAATTATTCCACTTTCATAAATTAATGAATGTAATGAAACAAGAAAAAAAGTTACCCTTTTCCGCGAACCCGTTCATTTCAATGGGTACGCAAATGTCGCAAAACGGTTCCTTCCTTTCGGTCACGGCCTCGCACTCGATGCACGTGGTGCGCAAAAGACTGACTCCCTCGAAATCCTCCGATATGAAACATTTGCTGCTCTCCGGCATATGGGACAACAACTGGTTCAATCTTTCCTGTTGAGCATTGCTGTGGCCATTTTCGAATGGTCGACATAAGGTCGCCATGCCATTGACATTTTTCGTGAAGGTCGTTTGCATCGAACAACTGGCAACGTCTTTCAGTGATTTTTTCTTCTTCCACAATTTCCTGGCGTTGCCTTTGTTGTTAGAACCGCTGAGGTTCTTAGCCTGAGTCTCCGATGCCAAAGTTTCGATCGAAAGATCGGCGGAACCGCCGTTGCATTGGCCAAACTGGCTTTCTCGGTGCTTCACCAGCAACTGAAACGTTTCCCTGATGTTATCTAGCAGGCAGACTAGAAGTTCATGCGCATCTTGTTGCTGATTGCCTTCGAATATCGGATTGACTTCCCTACAAAAACGCAAGATCGATAAAATACAGTTACAAAATGGAGAAAACATTTTTTCGGCTATTCGTCGCACCTGAGGGCTTGCAAAAAGGCATCAGGTTGATAGGGCTCGCTGTTTTCCTTGACCTCGGCCATTCTCAGAGCCACGAACAGCTCATGCAACTTCTCCGTGGCATACTGGATTTTCGGCTTGTTCAGCTCTGCCGTCGAACCAGCGAATGCCAGAAGATCCTTGCTGCTCAAACTGCGACTGCCACTCGTCGTCAACGAGACTCCAGTTCTTCCCAAAGAGCTCGATTTTATCTACGATTCGATAACGTAATCAGTATATCTTTATTTTGGTTTACACTTGACCGACTGTACCTTGTTTTGATACTGTTTTTCGTTCAAGTTACTCAAATCTGTAGCTAAATGATGTAAATTGTGTAAGAACGATGGAGCAAATCGCAACGTATAAATGATCGAGTTCAAAAAACAAGTGTTCCCAAGGTTACAGAGCGACGCTATCCTCAAGTTGTCGGGAGAGTCGCCTTCGAGGTCGCAGTTCGTCTCTGGGTAGGCGTTCGGCTGGCTTCGGCATCCATTTAACATTTTGCCTGAACAAGTAAAACATCGTTATCAACTCCGATCTTTCACATTCGCATTCCAGCGACGTAACAGCATTTCTACGGTCAATTCTTATCAAGTACCGCGTGAAAGAGACTTGTCGTCTGGCACAGTAGCCTCTTCCTTTACGGAAGACTGAGCGATTTGAGAAACGGGCTTGGAGACGAAGCTTCTACGTGATGACAGACATTGTTTTTTCCTGGGCGGAGCCGACTGTTCATCCACATCTTTTTCTTCTTCTAAAACTGTCATTTTCTACGGACCTGAAAATTGCGTAAAAGCCATTAGTCGCGGGAAAGAAACGAGCGAATTCCGCAAACTTTACTCACGTTTTTTGGGGAAGCGAAATCATGGAATAAAAGGGTTCTTCGTGAAAAGCGTCTCGTCCATAAAAATACATATATTCCTGGGGTTGGATTCGTTTCGAGGTCGAAGCATCCAGCTACGTCATTCCCTGCTCGAAATCAAGCGCGAAACATCGAGGTCGAGTATTCCATGCCCCGTGGCAATTTCCGAGCGCGCGATTTGGAAATCACGGCTTCCGATTTGCAACCTTCGATGAAGAATCGATTACCAAACGTTCGCGTGGAACAACATTTTCGTCTTTTTGCGACGCGCGGAATGAATGAAAAACGTCACTGGTTTCGTCGCCGTACGCGGGGCAATATTGCCGATATTATCCGCGGAGGATTTTAACGTTGCGCATGAATAACGGAATCAAACGGTGCTAAACAATAATGAGCGAATGAAACGAAGGGGTATTAAAAATCGCTAAATCGCCGTGACAGCTGAAAGGGTCAAGTGCGCGCGTGGTCCGAGTGCGGCGCTGCTGTTCCCGTTCAAACGAGGTCATTTTCAACTTCATTTACTAACGAAACGACGATTTCGAAGAGGGAAACGGATCCGATAAACTGTTTCACGTTTCAAGGGATTAAATCGCTTTATTTACAGCATGAATGCAAAAATATACAGATGTTTTTGTTTAGCGAAGAAACGACGTTCGCCGCTAGAGCACGCCACCGGTATAAAGCCCACGGTCACGAAACCTTTCTCTTTTTTTAATCAAATATATAATCCAATTAAATTCCTCGTTTGTTGACGCAAAAGGGTTTACTCGAGTCGGAGCAACATTAACATTGGCGGTCTCGGTTGGCGGGTCTGCTTTTTGAGAGGTCGCGATGCTGCTCGCTTCGGAAACGTTCGGCTCGGATCGTGACCAATCAAAATCGACTGCATACGCGATCGGTGCAGTCGGTGCAGTTGATAAATGGTGGATGTCTGTGTTTGTCAAGGTAGTTTTGTTTACGCGAAAATCTTCATTCGGAATCAACTCCTCGCGTGCTCTCCGTGTTTGCTAAGAGGTAGATGAAGGTACGTTTCCCGTTGCTCGGCGTTTTCCACGCTCGCTGTTTCGTCAAAGACGAGACCGTGGGACTCGGGCCGCAAACGCTGCTCGCTGCGAGCAAATCTTCCGCTTCGAGATCGGGTCTCCGTGTTAAAAATCCCATTTCCCTCGTAAACAAACAGCGAACTTTCCGACTCGCGAGTCGAATCTCGCCCCGCGAACGCTAAATCTTCGCGCTTTTCCTCGGTTTCTACACTCATTTGGGTAATTTATTCTTAGGTTATAAACCCGGAGATAATTCGGAGCGACGACGACGCTCTTGCGAAACTCGTCGAACAACAACGATGTTTTTCCTTATTTTCTGTTCCAATTCGCGCAACTGCTTTTTCGCCTCGTCATTGTTTTCCCTATTTTTCCCGCGAAATACTCGCGCTTTTTCACGATTGATGATTCGCTGTCAAAACATAAGATTGAAAAACATGTTTTCGTTTTCGTCAGGTTATGGAGCCCTCGTGTAATTTGCCCGGTCCCAACGTCCAGCTTCCGTTACCCTCGAACCAATGTCCAGATTCCCGAGACTCCATTAAAGACACGGTATCGCACGCGTCATTACTCCGAAGATCCGATTCGTCGAATGCCGCGTGACTCCGCCATCCAAATTTCCTTTTCTCATTGATTTTGTATTTTGCAGGATTCAGGATGTCCCGAAATCATAAGGACAAGTATGAAAGCTCGAACCCGCGTCGCACGCATACCATCATGTCGACGGAAGAGGCAAACTCTGGGAAGAAATCTTATTGGCCGGAGCTGGAGATAACAGGCAGCATAAGGAATCTCAGTCCAAACCTTTGGCAGTTAACTCACCTCACTGCCCTTTATCTCAATGATAACAGTCTGCAAAGGATACCCGCCGAAATAGGCCGCCTGGTTAATTTGAGAATGCTCGATCTCAGTAGTAACAAACTTCGCAGTTTGCCCGCCGAATTGGGAGATCTCATTTACCTCAGGTACGTCGAGGAAAGATGCGGTTTTGTAGAGAAGTGCTGATGAATTGCTAACGTTTTGTTTATTCTTTTAGAGAGTTGTTGCTAAATCAAAACTACCTTCGCGTGTTACCGTACGAATTAGGGAAGTTGTTCCAATTACAAGTGCTCGGACTCCACGGAAATCCGCTGAGCAAGGAGGTAATGTCGCTTTATGGGGAACCCTCTGGGACACACAAGCTGCTCTCGTATATGCTGGACAATTTACAAGGTAAGTGCTTGTGTTTACAAAGACTGATTGGAATAATGTATAAATGCGTCTCGATTTTATTTAGGACAATTGAGGTTGATTGAATTCAATGTTATTGTGAATATCGTTAATCGTGTTGATCCGTCGATAAACTGTACCGACGCAATGAATTTGCTTCGGGGACTATGGTAGACTCTCTTCCCAGTGGTTTTAGATGGCGCTGCTTGTCCCTCGTACAACCGAATGTTGTCGAGATGAATTGAACTATTTTTTTGTTTTAAGAAGGAGGGATGAGAAATTAAATTACAAACTTGGATTTTTGAATAACTTTTTTTTGTTTTTTTTTTTCATAGTGACATATAACGCTCAAAATGCAGATGAACGTAAAAAAAATCTCTTATTCAGCGCGCATATTCGAAGGAACAAAATTGTACGCCAAAGGACCTTTCCATGGATCACCTCGTGCATATTAAGAGCTTTTTTCTGCGTGGCTTCGCGTCAGCAGCTGACGTTGCCGATGCAACACTCCGCATTTAAACAAACTTCAAACACGGCGCGAAAGTATTTCGTGAAACTCGTTACGGAGGATTTTTGCGCAGGGAACACGAATTTTTCAAAGAACACGATTGTTGCGAGAGCCAAGCATCGGAGCATCGATCCATTGTTTCCCGGCCCCGTCATCCTCGCGTTTAACGTTCTATAAAATGTTCCCTCGAGTCATCGTCTTTCATTTTAAAGAGGGGGTGGCCGACTCGCCGTTATCTCCGGAATCGCCAAAGACAACCCGCGGCGAGGAAATACACTTCGAGGCGCATTTTTCTCATTACCCCGCACAACGAAAGTCGCGATTCATTACGATTGATAGCACGACCAAAAAGCGCGTCTCGACAACTCGATTAAAACGCGTCCTCTTTCTTTCCCCCGAATCCCCCAAAAAACTCGTTCCCTGAGAATTACATTGGCTCGGATGTGTGTTTCCATGGAACGGGCAAAAAATTTCAATTTACTAATGTCGCTAATTTTTGCTCGTTTGAGAAAAGCCACGCTTGACAAAGTCCAGTATTTACTCTTGACGAAATGAAACTGCCAACGGTCGTGGTAACGGAAAAATGTGACACTTCGTGCAAGAGAGTTCGGTAAAATTGGGAAAATTGAAGAAAATGCGCCTTTCATTGCAGCCAAAGATATTCCCGAGGTGGAAAAAGGCGATAAACGCGTTGTTGTCGGGCTCGAAAAGTTAATCGCGTGATAGGCTTATTATCGCTCGCGTAGGATCGAAATCCCGGGCCCTTTCACTTGACCCGACGAAAAGGCCAGGCTCATTCGCGCAAGTTTGCTCGCCTACGATCCTTTATTGCGCAAGCATTCGAGGAATCAGGTGCGCTCGCTCGCGGCTCCTCGGCACCGATATTCCCCATTGAATTCCCCGGGAAAACTTGACGTTCGCATGAACTTTCGCGTACGCTCGAGATTAGCGATCGTACCGAGCGCTCGCTACGCTCGTTCGGCCTATCTTCCCGTGGCCTCTTTTTGTCTGCCGAAACGGTGTTGATCGAGGATCGAATTCAATTTCAGCTGCCATTTTTCGAGCGAAATCGCGTGCTTTTTTGTCGGGAAGGGTGGCCGTTTGTCTGAAATGTCCGGGAAATTGATCTGGATTTAAAAAAATGATAGTCAAACTTTCTTAAGGTAGTTCAACAGGAACAATTATTTCAATGTTATTAACTGTGTTTTTAACAATATTTGAATTGTACCTACTGTGATGAATCTCATTTGTCCTGCGGAAAAATTACCGAGCAAAAATTATCAACAAAAGACATTGTGACAGTAGTATAAATTTTGGAAATTTTAATTGTACTGCCATTAATAATTTTTGCTCGGTAATAAATTGTTGAGAAGTTGGTTCATAACATTGAAATTGTTTTTTCCGTTGAACACTGAAGTTCTACCTTGAATGTTCGAAATTATTTCATAGTGAATAAAATTGCGCAAATATGGTTATTCACAATTTTTTCATCTTTGGAAATTTTTGTTTTGGGAACAAAATAACTGGAAGAATGTTTTTGGTAGACTTTTGAATGATTGTTTAATACGATTTTTCTCTCTTGGTGAATGATGATTATAATTAATGAATTTGGGAAAATTATGAATGTTACTTTTTACATTTTTGATCTTGAAAATTGGAAAATTTGTGTCCAAGTTAGGGGTTTTTTCATGATGAGATTAATTGATTCTTTCTTCTTTTGAAATCATGGAAAACTGCGAACAATCATAAAAAATGCAATCTTTCACAAATAGCCGTAAAAAATTACGAACAGTAGAAAAGAACCAAAAATTTAATGAAGTTTTTAACAATTTTTAACAATCTAATTGCGTGTTCATTCACTCAATTCAAAAATTATTCCGCTGTAGAACTGCGGCCATAAAAAATAAATGCCCTGCCAAAATTAATCTAATTCCCTTTCGGGTAAATTCTGCACAAACTCATAATTTCAGTATCACATAAAAAACAATCTTATAATTTACGAAAAATAGTTACGAGTAAAAAACTTTAAAAAACGCCGACCAATATCGAGAGATGTCGAATCAATTCCAAGTTCCGGAAAATTACAAAGCCCGCTTTTCTATTCTTTACATCCGTTCTTGGAGCGGAAAATCTGTAAAAAGCGGCAACCCTGAAGAAGCCGAAAAGCGACTTTCTTGGACTCGAAATAGTGGATGAGAATGGATTACGTAGCGCGCGTACCCAGAAAAACAATGCTATTTTATATGCAGCGGCGGCAGCGGTAGAGCGTGATGATTGCTCGCTATCTCATCCGTGTAATTACCAGTGCAGTCTGGCGTCTCACTTCAAGTAATTGAGAACGTCGAGAGGAGAAAGTGCCGCTGTTGCTGCTACCGTCGCGGGTACCGTTGCCGCTTCGTGATATCAAGGCGAATATCCTTCATTGTTCTGCATTAGGTCGCTTCGCGAAATACCCCAGTGAGTCGTGGCTCGCTTGCAAATGTCATTAGAGACGAAATAATTCACGGCAATTACGAAAGAAAAAGAAAAAAAGGTCGTTATTTAGATAATTGAGTAAATGCGATTGTCCCGTAATGACGTTGGCGAAAACAGGGGGAAACGTCGGGGAATAATCGTGCGGTTTTCGACGCCGACGGGCCTCACTTTCCATCGCGTTTCGTCCAATAAAACTTGCGAGCGCGCGTACTTTCTTCCCCGCTTCGTTTCAGTCAGTCGAGTCATTAACGAGCGCATCCTCTGCGAATGAAAATCACCGTAAGGATAAGGCAAAAGTGAAACTCGAAATGGTTTTTTGACGAATTGTCTTCGTTTGATTTCACGACTTTCGTTTTAACCGTAAAACAGCGTCGATTTGTGGCACAAGGTGGGCCGCTTTTGAGAAAGCCTTGACACCGATGATTCGAGATTTTGTCCTCCCGTGACCTTGGACTTGATTCGTTTCTCGGCCAAACAAAGTCAGGGATGATTAATCGTCGTTTTCACCGGGAGAAAAAGCGTTGAACGAGATGCGGTATAAATTGGAGCGGCTGTTTTCGGCCACGGGTTTCGCGTTGTCAAAGGGAAAAGTCGTTGCGACTTTTCCGGTAATCGAGTTTCTTCGGCCCCGGTAGATTTCATTCTCGTAACGTCGTGCATTTTTCAGCTCTCCGTGTTCTTCTTTCTTCGGCGCGTCGATTCGTTTTACCCGGAAACGATTGATCGTCGAAGAAAGGAAGATTTCGTTTACTTCTCGCGCACTCTCGGCACGTTGCTTCTCGTCGTCTCGGTTCAAAGCGCGCGCACACAAGGAGAGCCAATTCGACCTGTTTTTCTTCACCACTTTCACGTACCTGCGTGGCACCGATTTGTACTCGACTCGAATTAAGGAACAGCTTGTGTCATTACGCCGCCGACTCTTACCTTCTAATATAATCGGCGCGTTGATTTTTTAACGCTTTTGCTATTCGCTTCACGACCTGGCTCCTTTCTCGCTTTCGCATTCTCATTCTCTCGTTGGAAGAAAGTATTACAACTTTTTTTCAGGCACGTTATGTTGGCGTGATTCGGTGACATTTTTTGCAATGCGCTCGATACCAAAGTTAACGTGTCACGCGATTGGGAACAACATTCGATTGCAGTCAATTTTTTTCGCAAAACATTGCGGGTTTAGAAATTGGTGAAAAATTGGCGACGTGTTTCGAAATATTCCCGAGTTTTTTCACGTTTTTAAATTGTATTGTAGCATTGAAAACAAATTTTTAACTTGTTTTTTAGTGGGTTTTGCTTTGAACAATTGTTTGAATAATCTGGAAAAATTTTGGGGTTTTTTTCAATTATTGGAACATGTTTTTGATTTTTTTTAACTTTTTATTCTAGGATGAAGAAATTGTTATAATAATTAGAAAAAAATTTGCAATGTGTTTTGGCAGTTGATAAATATCCCTGAATTTTTGCATGTTTTAATATTGTATTTCGGCTTGAAAAAAATATAAAACTTGTTTTTGAATGAGATTTTGTTATGAAAAATTGTCCAAAGAAACTGTAAAAATTCAGGGATTTCTTTCAATGTCTCTCAATGTTTTCAAAACTTTTATCCGGAGATTGTAATGAATGAAATCCGATTTTATGAAATGAACAAAACCTTTCTCTGAGCGTAGATTTCGTTACAAATGGCGTGCAAAAAAATGCAGTCGGTCAAGTCCGATTCTTATCAAGAATGACAATATCCCGGATCATTTGACGAACGAAAGAATTGTTTTCATCGTTCACGGCAACCAAGTTACTTCTCTCGAGCGCGCGAGAGCCTTAATTGATTAAATTTGCACTCGCTTCGAACGAATTTGCCTGCGAACGAGACTCAAATCGAGTTATATATTTCTACGACTACACGACGTACGAATAAACGGAAAACGCAGTGAAATATAAAGCAAGCCCGTAAAATAACGGTATCAGATTGGGCTACGTATTCGATAGTCGTTAAACTGCGTTTATTCGTTGAAAAGGCGCGTATGGGAAGGGAAAGGAGAAGGTTTGAAGGAGAGAAATATCGGCCGGGAAGAGAAATTAGCTCGATGGGAATCGCGTCGTGAGGAGTCGGAGGAGGGCATGTGTAACTCCGTTGGCGAGTAACTCTTACGGCTCTCGGCTACATTCTCAAGCACGGAGGCCGAGGTAGCTCCGTTGGCGGCTGTCTCGCGGGTCTTCTTTATCGCGTTCCTCTTATTTTTCATTGAAAGTTAATAACCAGTCGAACGAGTAGCCGGATTTATCGAAGTACTCGGATGGAAAAGAGACGCTCTATACTTTCATGGCTTTTCGCCGTTAACGAGTCGGACGGTAACGCACTCGTAGCTGGGATTTCCGCGACTCGGTCGAATCAAACGATAACGCGTTAGCTTGGCACACGGGCAAACAGAAACTAAGCAAGCGCCGCCGTTCGAAGCACGGCTACCGGCATTATGAACGAGACAAAGACGGAGAGGGAATAGAGAAACCCTTATCTCTGTGAAATAAGCGACTCGGCTCTTTCCCACGTTTCGTTGCGCCCGCATAGAAATGTGCCGACAGGAATTCCCTTTGTTCTTGCCAACCGCGAATTCCTATTTCTAACGAAATGTCACCGTTCGCTCCGTGACGCGAGAGCCACGAGGACTCTCCGCATCCTTCATTTTTCTCCCTCCCTATCTCATGATAAATCTTTCGCTTCATTCTTAAACGCTTCTTGTCCTTTATGCTACTCGTGCTGTTCGCCGCTTGTTTCTCTTCTTTCGTAACTCGTGTTACGGCTCGCATTCACTTATCATTCTATAAACTTTCTTCGGCCGTTTTATGATTATTCTAGCGACGAGGCGAATGCCACAACGATGATAACACGAACGCGAAAGTGTGTACAAGGGATATCGTTGATAGCGGAGAAATGGTTGGTGAGCGATGCGCCGGTTATCGAATGCGAGAGCGATTTTATCGAGGCTGCATATATCAACTCGAAAGTCGCGAGGAACATTTTCTTGTATTTATCGAGCGAGACATTAATGCATAATTAGCAGCGCGGTGTAGTGGCCATAAAGATAATTTCTTCAAATAGTCATTGACTAACGGCCTCCGCTCCGCGAGGTGTTGAGCATTTACTTCGCGCTCGTAACTCGCCCAAGGAAAAGAATGGAAAAAGGCTGCCGTGAAAATTCCGCACTTTACACGCCGTTGAATTGAATATAAGGGAATGATTAATGGGTTAAAAGTATTTGTGTATTTTAAAACTCAAGCTTACGATAACTCTCGATTTCTTACATCAGATCGACGAGATATTTCTAATGAATTGCCCGGCATTCGCGAAGTAATAATTAATGTATCAATTTTCCACTAGAATTGCTTCTATAATTCATAGATAGCTCGTTGAGAAATGCAAGACTTTTCGTTTCATTTATTATAATAGACGTCGCGTGAGAAAATGGAAGACGGAAATTCGAGGCATTCGCGATCAAAACAATGTCTGTTTTTCGCGATACCTTTGGGTTTACGAGGCGAAAAATTGTCTCTACTTTTTTAAATTTTAGTCTCCTTTTTATTATATGTATTGCGAGCTGTAAAGATGCGTTGTATAAGAAACATTTGAACGCACTTTGTAATATAAAGTGTATACCGTGAGAGAAAAATCACCTTTCGGGTTCGTAAAATTGGGAAAAGTCTGGGATGTTTGAGTGGGCTCAAATAATTATCAAGGGACAGGAGTAAAGTGGTTCGTAGCCGTAATTGTACGAGATCGATTATACCGAAAACCAAAAGAGCCAACTAGCGATGAGATGACATGTTTCGTGTGGCGGCGTTATTCGGAAAGTTTCCTCGCAGAGGAATTAGATTAAAACACGCTATCCCGTTGCTCGTCTGCTTCAGTTTCACTCGCCTCTACACGCTATATTACGTTTGCGAACATATTCATCCACTTCTGAAATTAGACTTAGTAATATCAGTCGGGGAAGCACACTATTATTAATAACTGCTGCAGGAAACCGCACAGCACGCGGCGGAATACCGTGTTGAACGCACGAATTCTACCACAGCTTCCACTTCGACTTCTCCGTACCATTGACGTCACTTGCATTTGCCTAAGAAAGTACGTTTCTTAGGAAATTGCGGAAATTTGCAATTATGATGGGCGAAGCATAAACAAATTCATTTGCGCAATTTGAATGACTTTGTTTGATTAGTTTACGAGGTGGTTCGAACATTTCGTCGTGGGTAAGGCTGCCTAAAATCGGGGATTTTACTCTTTTACATGGGAATTCAGAAGTGCACTCCGACTCGACTGGAGTATACTCATTCGTACAGTATTACCAAAGTTCGTAGACTAAGCGTGACTACAGAGTTATGATTTTTATCGCGAGGGAGTACAAAACTTTCACATGTGCCTCGCACGACTTTGAACAATGCGATTTAACGAAGAATTCAGAGATTCGAAACTTGCACAATTTATTTCAGGATTTTTAGCATACAATTTCGGTAAAATTATCTTGAAAATTTTCGCGAAGCCTGAAGATTTCGTGCTGCATCGAACTGAATATTAACAGACGTTCGTTGCTCGGAGAATAAAATTTATCGATGGATTAAAAAGTTTTTTCTCCGCGGTAGTATTTTTCGGGAGTCGATGAGCAAAATTTATCCTTCATAAATAACGAGTCATAAATAGCGCAATTGTTCTCGCGTGCGTCACAACGCCTCGCTTTCGCGAAAAAGCGTATTGCTATCGAAATCCCGGTAACGGCCCGAGCGCATTTTGGAGCCCGGTTTATTCCCTTGCGGTAACCGTGTTTGTAAAACAAACAATCGCATCAGTTGAAAACAGTTATTCCAGTCGATTCACGATCTTAAAGCGCTTTTGGATAACTTTTCAATCGTTTCCAATTTGCCTCTAATATCCCTTGGCGTTCTTTGAATCGTTTTAATTGAAAGTCACTGTCGCGTCCGAGCGGAGTTTCAATGAAAGTTACAATTTATTCGGGAGAAAGTTTCCGTGGATGAGAATCCTTCTAATAAATCCTATCGGTTTATCCGATGCCTCAATATCGCGTGATAACGAAAGCGAATTATTTCTTTGAAAGTCGAATATTATCGTTATCGAAAAACAATGCATGGCAGTTTGCTTTTTCGTAATATTGTCGCGAGACGATGAGTAATCTTTCGCCTCTTTCATATTTCGAATCGATCGAACGAGTAGTTGCCGACTGGTTTTATACGGAGCTTTTTCAGAATCGAAGTTTGTACCGTTGGGTCTTATGAATATTCATTTTCCCGTGGATCAGACACACGTGCGACGTGGTACATCGCGTAGAAATCTTGCATGTAAATTTGGGCCACATCGGAATATTCGAATTATGAAGTCTCTCGAGTTATTTGAACATTAATATTGAGTTAATTTATAATGCTAAAACCTCGGGTGGATTAGGGTATTGCAGGCTTTTTTCCACGCCTTTAATAAGTTGCAGATTTTGCAGTTTCCGTAATTTTTTTCGTCTTGTTTTGAAATAATTATTTTGAGTGATTGCGGCTGTTTGAACTGAGGGCACTTTTTCTTATAAATATTGTAATTCCCAAGATATTTTTAAGGCAAAGAAACCCGGTTGCTTTTCCCGGGAATCGATCGATAAAAAATAAAAAGATGCAGTTGTCGTAGCGTTGATTAGGGCACAATCCTGAAACTGTTACAACGTGGTCGTTCAACACTTCGAAACAATGTATTCGACAGCCGCAACGCTTCCAGTCGCTGTTGACCCCATTATTTTACAAAACTTTGTTCCGTTCGTTGTTCCGGATGTTCTTCTTGAGACTTGGTAGTTTGGATTCATCAGCTTTTCCGAATCTATCAAGTTACGGGAACTTTGAGTCGTTAAATCGTCGCAGCGTCAAAGACGAAACTCGCTTAGTTTCATCCTGTTACACATGGAGCGTTCTCCAAACTACCATTCAACGTTATCGGATTTCTAATTCCGCGGAAGAAAATTCGTACCAGTAAGTACTTCTTGCTTGGAATAAAACGCCGGCTGGAGTTTGATGACCAAGTTTTCCATTCCGAATGGAGTTTCTCGCGTTACCGACTTCGTCATTACATTTTTTCATCGCGAGAATCTCAAATCTCTGCCTCCCAAGCTTCTGTTTCTTGTCTTTTGTCGCAGTTGTTCCCAGGTTTAATGTACCCGATTCGTAGGCTTTCCACGTCAATGCAAAAATGTCGGGAATCAATAGCGATATTTTCCTGGGGAAACAAACGTCCCACGTGCCTGGAAACCCAAGACAATCGCTCTCGTAAACTTTTTCAATTAGACCAGACAAAGATTCATGGCCGATCAATTTCGCAGATGTCCCTTCCGTCACCGGAATACGTATGGAATTCGAGATTTAACAAATGTTTCCAATTTGTCGAGGAAATGATACGCGTCGACGCGAACAAAGTTTTCAATGTTAGGATCGATCGGGAATCGACGAGGGAACGAAAGTATTGGTTTTCGAAACGAAAAAGAGAAAGAGGAGGACGCATAAAATTAAACGAAACAGGAAAGTAATATCTAGATCGACGGTATAACCGGTATAAAGTGTGAAACTGTAAAAGGAGGACAGCGTGACTCGTAGAAGTAGGGAAAGAAGGCAGCAGATGGGACAAAGAGAGGCTTCGTTCCGTGGCTCGGTGGAACAGAGGGCTGGGCCTGGGGAAAGAACGAGACGGAGATAATCGAGTCGAGCTAACTTTCTCTGCTGCTGATCGTCCCACTGACCGCTATATTATTTGTCTGAAGATTTCTATCGAGCGAATCTCTAATCCCAAACTACGAGGTGAGGAAGTGTCGTTGTCAGCGATGAATCGTCACGTGAAACAATAACACGATTGTAAAAAAAAAGTATGTCCCAGGGAGAGAAAAGGAATACGAACAACATAATTTGTTCGCGTGAATAGGATTTTACAATAAATAATGATTTGGAAAGTTCATTAACATCTTCGTAAATTAGTTTTCTCTGCACGAAAGATCATCGCGACGAGTAATCACGTCATTTTTTACACCCTTCGCGCAGTTCATCGTGAAAAGTTCGAGGGGAATATGATAAATGACACGATGTAAAAGAGGATGATGATACCGCTGTGTAATTAATTTAATTTAACACGTACCATAAGAAAGTCTTGAGATGAACCTTGCAATAACGGTTCAAACATGGACAGAAAAAACAAAAGTTTCATAAACTGGAGAATCGAATTGTTGGAGAAAAATTAACATACTGAATTTATAATTGACATCCGAGAGTTGAAAAGAGAGGTCAATGTTGATAAAAAATGTTTATCGTCGATGAAATTATATTACCAAGAAAATACTTATGCAAACTCCGCACTTGTAATTTGTTGTCGCGATTACAGGAGAAGTTTAACTTTTGAACATTTTGAGGAAGCTGTAGTATTTTTTATAATGAAATATTGACTTTGGTCCAATTTGTTGTTGGGCTTTCAAAGTTTGAGATAATTATAATGAAGGGAATGACCTAATTAGTGACTTTGCGAGGTTCATAAAAGTGATGAAACAAGTTTGGAATAATTAAAACTAAGCTTGACATCATTATTAAACACTATAATGTTGAAAACTTGATCTTTCTACCGATAGAAATCATCGTTATTAATCTTTGATTAGCATAAATATTCACGAAATTATTCATATATCGCAGCATGTAGGTGCTCCCGTTAGCGACCACCGCAAATATTTTATTAACTGAGCTTTGAGTAAATTTATAATGATTGCAACATTCCTCCACATCTCATGAATGAAACCGAGTATTAATGTTTCATTAAACTTGAAATCCAACACCGACTTTGACTGCTACCAACGTGCTTCTCGACCTCATTCACTCTTTTCAAACTATTCGGTTGAATGTTCACTAATAGGACGTTTACCTCAACCATAATTTAATAAATTAGCAATTCGAGTTA
This sequence comes from Zelostemma sp. ZL-2020, assembly GCA_022816865.1. NCBI lineage: Eukaryota > Metazoa > Arthropoda > Insecta > Hymenoptera > Platygastridae > Zelostemma > Zelostemma sp. ZL-2020. The sequence goes on from JABFQM010000968.1 coordinate 21,247, forward strand.
AGGTATTTACTGTTTGCCGAAACTTTAAAGAGGTCAGTTTTCATGGTTTAAAAGCAAGGAGAAAATAAATGAACGGAAACGAACGTTTCTCGAATCTTTATCGTAACCGTCGTTCAAAGAATACTTTGAAATGTATAAGGAACGCAGTAACTGCGCGGTAACATAGAATTGAACTCGTCAGAGAATCATTTCCTTTATAGAAAAGATGGATCCAACAAAAGGGAGACTCGAGGATTCCTTTGAATGTACTTCGGGCTCTATACTCAACGGAACCGCTTTAAACTCCTTAAGTTTGGAAGATAAACTCTCGCGGAGCTTTGGATCTTATTGAGCTCTTGAAATAGCCCAATCGAGGCTAATATCCGAGTTTTCGGCTGTTCGTAGAACAGGCTATCTTCGGAATGTGATAGCCTTCGAATGCGCTTTTACGTTTCTTGCTACATTTAGTGTATTAACCCCCAGAGCCTTTCACCTCTTCTTTCGATCGCTACATTGGAATGTTTCCTCCTTCCTTCAGAAGAGTATTTAATTTCATTACGTGTCGGTTTTTTTACTACTGCTCGTCTTCGCCGTGCGTACGCGTGGGTCGAATGAGAAACAGAGAATAACGGATTAGCTTTCGAAGAAAACATGATAAGATATTCAGCTCAGCAACTATCTTCGAAGCAGTTGTTGCTGGGATATCAGAAGAAAGAAAGAGAGGGAAGAAGTTGACATGTGAAAAAAATTAAGTAGCAGTGTGCAAGGTAACGACATGATAACAACAACAACAAGCGAGCGTGTCCTGCTTGCGAATCGCGGCGTTTTAAGCATCCTTGGATGTTATGCGCCGCAATGACGAATACTTCAACGCTACCGTTTCTCATTTCTCATACAAATAAGCACGTTGCAACGTCTGTTCTTTCTACGCTTCGCATCGATAATTAACTTTATGGGTCACATCGTAAAACGCAATAGGTTCTTGGTTTCAGCGGTGGTCATTTTTTCAATCGATGTTGTTTTAAATCCATGAAAATTACACCTTAGGGTATGTAATTTGGAAAGATTGTTACTCTAAGTAGGCCGCAAATAATTTTTGATTGGTGTATGCAATTTTCTCACGAAACAATGAGCTTTGATATAGCAATTCACTTTCACAAGAGAATTACTTTTTTATCTCTACTTTCTCGAGCAATCTATTTCTTTCGATTCCGTTTTTGTAGATTGAAAATGAAATGAATTTCGTTTGGTATGTGTTTATGTAACTCTGAATATTTAGGTATTTTATTAACTATTTCTGGGCTGTAAATGACGCTGTGAGTTATTTACTAAGTGTCACATTTTTTCATTTCTTTTTTCATGCGTTCCATAGAAATTCACTTCCGTTGAAAGTATTGTATTCGAAGACGTAATCCTTCAAAATAAAACGTTTTATGATTCGTGCCGATTTATTCAACCAGAAATGTTATTCAAGAGTTTAAATACATTGTTACGATTCGTATCTATTTGAAAAACAGTCGCTTTCATGTCTAAACAATTTGCTCGAGTTCATTTTTTAAATTCAATTTATTGTTTTAAAATTTTATCGTCGACAGTTTATTTGTAAACTATTTTTAAACCTAACCCTTTTTTTAGTTGTAAAAACTGTAATTTTAACGAGGACATAATTTGAGCCATTGAAATATTTAGACTGATGATTCAGCTATGAAATTAAATGATGAAAACGGAACCCGCATAACGGTAGTTGATGTTATAAACATTTTTGTCGGTAGAAATAATTTATAAATGTTTTCACTCGTTATTCAATCACGTGCTTTTAAGTACTGGATGTAAAAAAGGCTAGGAATTCGAAAGAAATGAAGTATGAAGAAAAAACAAACAATAAGCTGAAACCATAGTGATTAAACGACACACTTTCACTTCAGACACCTCGAAAGTTATTTTTATTTTTAACAATATAATATTTCAAATATTTTTGAAATAATCACAAAGAGTTATCGCGATTGTCTCAACCTAAGGCATTCTCCTCTATTGTTTTTTAAATGTTCGTGCTAATTATGAATTTTTTTTTTCCGACCCTTATCTCTTTATACGCAACGGTTGAAACCATTGAAATGAAATTTCCCAACAGCGGCACGTGAAAATAACGAACCCTCGCGTCGCTCATTATCTCTCCCTATTCAGAAATTTTGACTCGACACATTCATTATTCCGAAAAAAGCGTATTTTTTCCCCTTCACATCGGACGCAGACGCGAGAGTAAGACGGAGTGATCCTTGCACAAGCTTTTCACGAAAGAATTCCTGGCGCGTTGCCAGATTCCGGGTAGTGGCAAATGTCTGCGTCCTAATATATGCTCATTCTTTTGGGCTTTTTCGCCGATGGATGTATCCTGCATCGAACAGGCACGGCGGAGGCAGGTACACCTACCTACTCGCTCGCTTGTTTGCTTGTTTGTTTGTTATAAGCAGCGCTCGTACTGCTTGCTTTCACCGGGGTTTGACGAGTCGAACATGACGCGCGCGAACGGGAAATCTGCCCGCCTCGCACAACGTGCACATTTCGATACGTAGGAGGTTCTTGCGATTTATCATTATCTATATGGCGCGTTGTATTCATCTCGCCAGCGTTACGCTTTGCATCTCTTTGCATCTTTTGCACGTAACTCTTTCCTTTGTTCCCGATTTTTTCGCCATTTTTAACCGGTAAATTTCATATCATTGTTCGCCGAAGTGGTTTTCCATCTGATCTTGATTGGGAGAGCGTTGTTTTTATCGATTTTCTATTTTCATTTTAATCATCGCTCGGCTTTGAATTTTGTCCCTGTTTTTTTCATAACTCGCGGTTACACGAAACCGAATGTAACATCCGGCAAATCTCGCTTCGATATCTGCCATTCGAATGACGCGCTCGCTATTTCCTATGGGAAATTACATTTTTCCATAAAAAATGAAATAGAAAAATTGATATCTACACAGCGCTGTACAAATAGAGCTCAATTGACGCCATCCCGTACCTCAAAAAAGACCTCGATAAGAATCTAAACAGGGCTTTAAGCTGCTTGGATGTATTTTCAAAGCGGCTATTCAGCTGGTAATGGCAGTCTTTGACCTCTCCGTGTTTGAAACGGAACACAACACTGCGTTGCAAAGGAAACTGGCGTTGCTTGATGCATCGGTTCTAACCTGCTAACTTTGCCGGGTCGATTCAATAATTGAACGGCTCGAAATGAATAGCGGCCGGTACAAAAATGCGATTTTATCGGAGTTTCTCGATTGCGTCAGGCATTTGAGTTTTGCCAACCGCGCGTATAGTTTTCTCGTTCTCATTACGTATTCTCCCTAGTAGCTCAGAGCCCACAATTCATGCCGATGAGGCTAAACTTTGTACACCGCGGCAGGAAAGTTCAATGAAATTAATTCTGCTTTGCATTCGCCTAATAGCCGCCTTTGTCGGCGGCGATTGTACATTTTTTATTTCTTTCCACTTTGGAAATAAAGTTCCGCGGAGTATTTCTTTCGTCGCGACTCGGCGTTTCAGATTTTGCAAATGGAATGTAATCATTTCGTAAAAAGAAGTTGGGAATGCAGGCGATCGAAAGTTGGCTGCCGGGCAAGAATCAAATCGAGGAAAGAGGCGCGGCGAAAGGTGAGAAGGTTGATTTTTCATCAATTTCCTGCTAAACTTTGTGATTACACTTTTACTTTTCCATGAAACTTGTTCGCTATCGTTCGCTTGAGAGCTTTTAAGAGCTGAAAACCTTTTATTGAACGTCGTAGAAACATGGCAATATTGACAAGGGGATAGTAAAAAAGAAAGCGGTTTAATTTTTTTCCGCTGCTTTGAAATGCCTGGGAAGTGTACTGACTGACGAACTGATATCTGCGGCCACAATGGTTACGTATATTCTCGCGTGAATCGTAATTACACATTAAGCTCCGCGGCGAAATAGCTCGATGCTCGCTTGTGCGATTTAATAACGTGCGATATCATGGTCAGAGAATAATGTTGAACTCGACTGTGCAATCTCATGCCGGGCGGTCGATGAGTATTGGGCGTGTTACAATAACGTATACGTCAGCCATGAATTTTCCGGTTACTGAAACCTAATAATACGGGCTTCGAACGAAATGAAATACGGAATAATAAGCTTGCTCTAGTCCGCGATATCCCCATTTTCTTCCGTATCTATACTTATTTCGAGATTTTTCCCAGGAGTAGGGGAAAATCCCCGAGGTCAAGACACTTTTTATTGGTGGTTTTTAAAAACTCTTGAATATAAAACCATGATTTGTAATTTTTAATCTTATAAAGAATAACTTTTTTTAAATAAATGATTAGGGTAAATTCGGGAGAGATGGGCCACTCTTTCCCATTTCCACGTCCTCCACACTATCGTGCCCATTTTTCGTGTTAGTGCGTGTGATAATAAGTCAACAAAAAACTCGTTTCAAACGCGTCGATCCCTGTCATAGTTTTCAAAAAAATAACTTTCTATTTCCGTTACCGTCAAAAAAAGGCGTAAGTTTTTCAGCCTCCATATATTTTTTCGCGAGTACGCAACAAATCGAATTATATTCCAATTAATTAGCGTTCAATAAGTAAACATAACCTTCTGGAAGGTACGTATGCTTTGTAGACCATTTTGAATGTTTACATTGCGATTTAATCGTGGTGCCCATCTTTCTTCATCTATTCGGGAGAGACGGGCCATTTTTTTTTTTTTGGGAGAGGGGCCAATCAATAATTCGAATAATACAACACTTTTTCGCGAATCGCACCAGACATTAAACATTAGTGCAGTTTTCATTAAAAAAA
>JABFQM010000969.1:0-26017 GCA_022816865.1 Zelostemma sp. ZL-2020
TAAGCTAACAAAACTTTTCTCTGCGTGTGTTTTTCGTTGCATTTTTAAGACTCACCTGGAATTCCACGCGATACAAGACGGGAAATTTCCTGCGCAACTCGCAAAGCTTCGGATACTGAGGGAGCTCGGTCGGAGTTGATGGCAAAGTGCTGCCCACGCCGAGTTCTTCCGCAGCTGAAAAGACGTTTTCTTTAATTCACTCCTTCCTTTTCCAGTTTCTAAATGGTTTCTATTATAATATTGGTAACACCGCGTTTTCTCCGCGTTTTCTCCCAGTTCAAAGTATAAATGAACATGCGCGCATTTAATGAAGTAATTTTCAAGCTCTCAAGGCACTTTAATACCTCAGGGATTTTAACTCGAAACAGTTGACTATTCTAGGCGTATATCAGACCATTCGGCTTTGTTCCCCACTCAAAATTTACTCACGAACTGTCTGATTAATGTCATGTTGTCTCTCGAAAACGTGATTTGAGTGGTTCGGATGTAATGGATGTTGCGAGACTCTTTTCGCTCGAACGTAAGAAAAGCATGAAGTAAAACAATCACGTATCGAACATTCATCTTATTTACAAAGAAAAACACTTTCGTATGAAACAATTGTCTCAAGTGCCGATTGTTACCGGGTGTAATAAATTTAATTTAATCGAAAGCGGTAACTTTTAATAAAGGAAGCTCGGAACTCGAAACATTCATCACATTTGGACATTCTCGTTAATGTATTAAGGGCAAATATGGAACTTTACGAAACCAGCAAATCGAGACCGAAACCACGGCGCCACGCCTGTTATACATGTCTCGACATTTGCAACGCAAAATGTATAAGTATCTCTGAACGCCAAAACGGACGAGTTTTTGCATTTTTTATGACATTTGGATAGTGCGAGTAGTTTCAAGTATAGTAAACACGAGATTTATTGCGATGTTTTACCAACTGAATTTGCGTAAAAACTCGAAATGTTTACGCGATTAATCGGAAGAGAATTGACTTCGAATGTGTACATGCAAGGTTACATTTTGGCGTGTTAGATTTTACACCTGAATCCATGGACTGTGAAGATCGAGGGTAGTTCGAAATACCAACGGAGCGTGAACCAAACGATACCCCGATGAGAAAGGAGGTCTGAGGCTGACACGGAAATATATTGCATTGGCTGGAAGACGAATTTTGCGTATTTCTACCCACGCGAGGTGGAAAAGGTTCTCTCTTCTGAAGATCACGCGAAAAGTGGGGAAAAGGGAATAATCATTTATGTTACAAATGGAACGAGCCGTTTTACGAAATGGTTTTTGTAATAAGTTGGACAAAAGCAAGATTACCATTGTATTAGAAAGTGGAGCTGTCTTATTCAGGAATCTGTGAAATTGCGTTTCATTATGATTTCAGTAATGACGATGAAATTCCGGTTACATTTTGTATAACCATTTCAAGCGGAATAGCAATTAACTGCGAGAAAAAAGGCATCTTTTGAGCAAGTTATTACGCGATTTTTAAGAGAAAAATTGTAATGTCATTTTGATGAAAAAGATTTAGTTCATTTTCAAGACGACAGAAAACTTTAGTTACTACAACAGTGTGAATATCGCAGATTTAACAGAACTTTATAGTCACTTTAACCTAAGCTGTTTAAGTAAAATGACAACGATGCATTATTTTACTCTAATAATGATAAATAAATCGGTAAACTGAGAAAACAAACGAACTTTTTCGTTCTGCTGATGTAATATAAAAGTTCCGTTTTCGGGGAAAGAAACTAAAAATTGTAGTTGAAGTAACGGAACAGAGATTTTCTGTTATTTTAACTGAAGTTTTAGTTCTTCAAACTAACTAATACTTCTCTCAACTGAATATTTTAATTTCAAATTGGAGAATTTCCATTTACTCGATGATGTTAGAAACGCAAGAACCCTCATTTACACGATGGTGAACAAACAATTTAAAGAAATTAATCCAACGAAAATACCATACACGATCTTCAAACCAAATTTTTGCAATTTCCGAAAAAAATTTGGTTTGAAGATCGTGGATGGTATTTTTGTTGAATTAATTTCTTAAAAATTGAATATTTTAAATTGATCTAACCGCAGGATTTGTCTTTACTATTTGAGAATGGTTTTCCCTCAATTTCTTGGACGAATTCGTACTGTTCTTTGACTGTAATTGATCACATGAAAAACGCTTCAATCGCAGTCTGAAAAAAGTATTTGCTTTTGGGTTTTTGTACGGTCATACGGAATCGGGCCTTTGTTAGAAGTCAAGGGTAAATACGGTATCCTTTTCAAATGGAAATGGCAAAATCTGGAATGTTCGTGTTGTGGCGAAAGATGTTTGAAAGGTTCCGAGTTACAGTTGTTGGGAGAAAATCTTTCTCTCTATTGAAAAGTTCATGATGACATGGTACATGTATAGTGCAACCTCGTTTCGTTGGCAAACGAGGGACAGCTAAGAGGAAAAGTTTCAGTTTTAATAACGAAGTCCATTTCATGAACACGAAACACATTTACTTTGACCAATGTTTGGAGTAAAATGTGAAACGAATAATGACTGCCTCGGCCTCAAGACTTTATTTTTTATTTTTGTATCATATAAAAAACGGGTCGAATTAAAGTTTTTGCCTCCGATTCGATCGTCAAGCGTAAAACTTGTGATGTCAATTTTATTAATGGAGCAGCTTGTTTTTTTAATGAAATTGTACCTCGTATACACGATTCCCGACAGCTATGAATTTTCATGACATTCATCTTTTCGGAACATGATGTATCGTTTCCCGGAATGTCTGGGCTTCATTGATTCTCGTGGAATATTTGAATTTTAAAGTATTTTCGAAATGTCTAGCGATGAAAACATTAGAGACGACAATACAATCCATTTTACAAGTATGTACATGAGAAATATTTTTTTCTTCCATTTCCAGACGCTTAAGTACGATAAATATTCAGCAAATTTAAGATACATTTGTGACACTTGAAGTGCACTTTCTTTCCTCGACTTCAATTAAGTTGTCTCCTCTGGGCTTACATTTTCGGGGTCTTAAATGTTTGATGATTCGATTCCCAAGTTTGTTTCGTCCTTTTTGAGAAAATCTAAAAGTTACATCGAAATTGATCGATCTTTTAAATTCCCTTGTAAATAATTAAATTGCATTACTTAATCTTGACACAAAATATGTATATCCTACGGATGAAAAACATCTGGGAAATCATCCTTTATTTCTTTTTTGCCGTTTTTTCATAACAGACGCGTCGTCTTTTCATTAATAACGCTCATTATTTCATCCTTCAACTTTCTAACTCGAGCATTCATTCCATATTGCACCTGAGCATACATTCAGAACACTATTATTAAATATAGGTAACGGAGTTTGCAGAGATGTCAGGAAGCTTCATGCATTCGAATTAAGGTACGGGAAAATGGAACGAAACTAGATAAAACTCTGCTGCTCTGATAATTTCAACATGAAAATAGAAACGCGTAAAAAGGCAAACTTCCACACTTGATATTACTGCACTGAGAAAAATGTGCTCCAGATAAATTGTAAATATTCAATTGAGAATTGTTTAGTTGAAGTAACAGAAGTATTTTTAGTTGAAACAACCAAAACTTCAGTTGAAATGACAGGAAATTTCAGTTCGGTTATTTTAACTGAAGTTTGTAGTTCCTTTCCACGAAAGCAATTGGTCAATTTTATTATTTCGTAAGCATAACCCCAAAGAAACATTTTTAACATCTTTTTGCGTCTTGAAAATTGAAAATTAAGTGAATCTGTTTTGTTCAAGTGACCAAAAATGTTTCTCAGTGTTTCGTCAGTAATCACCGTAAATTATCAGAGTCTACTTTTTCTTTTCAGATTACCAGCTTTACTAACTTTCGCAATTTTAATTACAATGAAATAATAATCTCACAGATTTTAAAACGCGACTCAATATGAGAGCGCAATTTTAATTACAATTTATACTGCAATCTTTATCGCTTTTTTTAAAATACTAAATGCCCTTAAGCTTTTAGGCACTTTTTGATACGGTTATATATCCGCATGAAAGCATTGAACACCTCGTGCCCGGCTTGGATAACTCTCTGTGTGCTTTTCATCGGTAATGAGACCGTGAACTGCCCTGAAATGCACTTGCCATTTTCCGACCACCTATAATAATACATCATGCAATGTAAAATTGCGCGTATTTTAAATTTACCGTCTTCCACGCGATGTTTCGTGAATACAATATTTAACTTACAAACTCATAAATGATTTCTGCATTACTTTTGCAATTAAAGTTCAAGTATCTGTAGAGGTAGTTTTTTTACTACGTTTCCCGTTTGAAAAAGTGGCTTTTACTGGCTTATTAGGTTTCCAGTGTAGAATGCATTTTTTCTCTCACGACTAAAGACATTTAACATGCTCCGCTGATTTTTTATTCAAGCTCTGTCACATGGAAGGACACATGGTTGAATTTGCTTGCTCCACAAAAGAGAATACGTGTGCGAAAAAGATATATCTTTCGACGTGTCGTAAAATAATTCGGCTAGTTATTAAATATATCTTCGAGAAGGTATCGGATTTTTTGTTTGCCGAAGAAAATGATACAACATATATTTGTGGTCATACATTTGAAATGAAAAGCGATTTTGCAGCGCTTTATTATTTCCAAGTAAATGGAAAAATAATAGAAAAGAGAAGTAAGAACGCGTCGAAAATAAACTGTAGTGTGAAGTTCGTGATTCTGCGATTTTCTCTGAAATCTTTGGATTCAGCCGGAATTCAATTCCTTGAACAAATATTGGATCTGTAAAACTAACATTTTTTTACTATTGAGGTATAAAAGTGAAAAAGACTTTTTTCCGTTAGGGGAGAGCAGCAAACAGAAATCTCTCAACAATCATGAAAGAAGGGTGGGATGAATGTGAAATCCATAATCCGTATTGACGTGTTTATGTCAAGTTAAAGCGGAAATGCGTCGCGAATTCAAACATCATTTCACTCGCCGGACGCGCGGAATAATTTTAATTAAAGCCTGTCGGTAGAATAAACTGTATTTGTACAGAAAATATGTTATTTGAGGATTGCGGGCACAGATGTAGAGCTGGTATGTACAAACTGTACATTTTTAACTACGATACGTCACCTTGAGATGCCACGCATTCTGTTCGAAATTGATCAGAGTCCATTGAACTATGTCAAATCATTTCGAACACGTAAAAATAGTGAGCATTTTTCAAGGTCGATTATATCGACATTTATTATTCTTGTTTATGAACAAATAACGATTTCATTTGGCAGCCCTAACGAAAATGGGAAAACACAAGCAAAAACTTTGAAAAAACAATTAAATGAAAGAAAAATACCGAAGAGAATGGGAAAACACAGATACATATTTTGTGTTTTTGATATTCTTAAATCAACTTGTGTTTTTCCGTATTTTTTCATTTCTGCTAGGGAGGATTCAAAAATTGTCTAAACAAACAAAATATCGACTTTATTCATCGCACCATACAAAAATCCATAAGTTTCTATGAATTTCTACGAATTGCTTCATCTTTAGATGAACACGCGAATGGTGCAATAAAGGAGGTTCGTCACATTACTGCAAGATTATCCCAAACGCTCCAACAATTCACGACACGAAGAGCTTATTAATTCTCAAGAATAGAACTCTGCCAAGATCGTGAAGCATGTGTGCGATTGTAAACCTCTTTGCTTAACGCATGAACGCGACAAGACAGTGCATACAATTCGCACACGAAGTACTACCTTGACAATTAAGCGAGCAGCTCTCACACAACTGGAAGCAGTTTTAGTCGCCCGCAATGTGGCTTAACGACAATTTTACTTGACTTTGGCATTGGAGTCACGGGCTCGTACATCTGATTACGGGCAGAGCATTTCCTTCATGCAAATTTAATTAAATCTTGTCTTTTGTACCTTCCTTTCTTCAGATTCTACCTTTTAAAGTGTTCTTGGATCGCTCTTTCGGTAAATTTTTATCGGCTGACGAAATAATACGAAAATAAACGAAGAAATCGATAATAAATACGTATGAACATTTTTATCAAGTTTTTTTTCTTAATTGGGGCAGATTGATGAAGAAAATTTGTCTCCTCAAAATGGTTATCTTCTAGCTGACTCAGCTGTAAGGACAGCAATAATAAATGTCAAATAAAGTGTATACGAACAGGCTCGAAAGAAAGATGATCGATACTTCCAATATCAGATCTTGAGGCATACCGCTTAGTAATCCCAGAGCAAAATGAGATTATCGGATAATTCGTGTGCAGCTTACCTTGCTATAACCCATTATATCGAATAATGATTATGGCTTTACGCTATGACATTTCACTCAATCTGTAATCCTCGACGTCGAGGGCGCGCTTCATTGCTTCCGAAATTTAAGATAATTTTAGGGTCTCTAAATATGCAACTTGGAATAATTTAACATGATTAGATAATTATTTGAAAATTTTTTCGCGAGACCATTTTTTTATCATCTTATTTTGGTATGTTTCGTTGTGGCTTTAACGTGACACCTATACATACGCGACAACGGATGTGTATAATTCACTGGTCTCGAAATAGTGAGCCGATTCTTCGTCAGGGTCAGATGACGTCACATAGTCAGCGACTGAGTCTCATTTTTTGTCTTCGAATGTAAATCTAATTTTACGAATTGTTATTTCGCTCGAATATGGCAGCTTTTTAATATATTGAAATTGATATTTTCGCAATTTTTTTTATTTCACACGGTAACGTAATTTTGCGCAACTTTGTGTAATTTTACAGAACCGGAATATTTTTAATTTCGTTAATGTGGATATAAATGCTTCGCTTTCTTGAGAAACAAAATTAAGGCATTGCATTTCACGAATTTCCGTAATATTGACAAAATTGCGGTAGATATGAAAGAGTTGATGAGAAAAGTAATGCGATTTTCAGTTGAGAAAGAATATGGTCAGCGTTTTCTGAAACTTTGTTTGAGAACATATTTAATTTAATAGCAAAGCTATATACATAGTTTCAAGTAGAATACACCGCGATAGGTCAGGCACCTCGGGTCTGGAAGTACTCATAATAAAGTAACATGGAAATCGATAACTATACTATACCGATGATTCTTGTCGTTTTTCTTATTTACATAGTTCGAGAATTGCACAATGTAAATAGCTTTAGATACTGCCGTTTTAAAAATAACATTAAGGCTAATTGAAAAATGAGTGAAACCGAATAAGCATGGAATTTCGTCTTCTCGAGCACTGAATTCTAGCCTTCTTCAACTCGTGATCAAATTCCACGCAATTCGTCCTTGGCAGTTACAGAAGCAGCGTTGATAACGCGGGAATTATTGTAAATTCCCCTACGTTCTCAATTAGTGCACACATCAAACTCCTCCAACTTTATAATAGGGATCAGTTCGAAGTGTTCTCTCTATCAAAGAGTTGCATGAAAATGTTCCCTCGGCAAAATAATCGGCTCGAGTGTCTCGATCAAAGATCCTCATTAAGAAGAAAATCGACGAATCTTCGTAATCTCATGGATCATTCTCTTTTTTTCGGATCAATTGAACAGTTTGATCACCAAACACATTACAAGTTTGAAACAAGTTTCTAAAATTCATAAATTTCAGTTTTCTTTTCGGATTGTTAAAAATATTACGCGAAACAAAATGGAAATCTTATGCTAACATTAAAATGTGTGTGGGTTCTTTCATGCAGTATCAACGTCAATTTATCTAAAATCATCATAAAAATAAACGCAGTTTCGTGAAAGCAAAAAATTGGATGCTATCGCTGTTGAGGCATGAACTGGTGCACGAGTGATACGGACTTTATCACTTCAGCACCTAAATTGGGAAAAGCGATTTGGTTCGGCTTTACGATATTTTTTTTTAATTTATCCTCAACTATACTACTTTTCTAACGTTTTTAGACATTATTAGAGTTCAAAAAATTAATTAAAACGTTAATAAAACATGTCCAGTTACGATAATGAATTATTGTACCTTGAATGATTCATCGAATCAGTAACGTAATTGGTCATTTAAGCATAATCATTTCGATTGAGAAAACGGAGCGAAGCGTTCGAAACACCCAGCTTCTCTCTTTGTTTGAGTTCATTGCGGACTGCACCATGTTTGCCACCGTGAATAAAGCTTTTCAATATGCAATTAGCGAGGGCAGAATTATGAGCGTGTTAAATCAAATAGTCGAATCTGGAAAATACTGTTGAGTTAAACTGTCGCAAAACCAGAACAGACCTTCGGATTGTGCAATCAGAAACTTATAAAACAGTTGAAATCGTTCGTAATTTGGAAGAAACTTTTATCTAAAAATCAGCCCGAGATAAAACGAAGTAGTATTGCCCTACTCGAACATCGTTAACGTCGTTTGACGTAAAATAACGGCAAAAAAGAGGCTATAAATTCTTGTATTGTCCAAAGAAAAATGCCTGTCATTATCTCTACACCTAACGCAATTCTAGAGAAGGTCTTTTATTTCTTGAAAGACTTGAAAAACGATCTAGCAAAGCATAAGTACTCGAACTAAATTTCAACTGGGATGATGACCATTCTCGCCTCTTTGTTCCGGGGGAATGCTCAATCTTCATAAGCAGTTACCAAACCTTTGCCACGGAAACACTTTCCGGGATAATTCAGCGCTGGGGCAGTGCTGAAATCGATATCGGCTTTCTTGTTTGTCGTACACAGAGGCAAGAAACTGGTAGTCATTCTCCCAAGAGAGGCCACAGAAGCCGGAAGAGCTGAGAGCTCTCCCGTGTTCGAGCCACGTGGACGAATGGATGTCCATCAGACCCTGCGATCGTTTATGAGCCCTACACATCTATAGTTTGCTTTGTTCCGCGCATTAAGCCCGTTTTACAACAGAATATTAATGTAATAGCAGCATCTCATACTTGCGACGAGTTGTCTTATGTTCCCTCGTAACTTTTCATTGATTTTCAGGTTTCAGTTCCCGGGTGAAAACAATTGGGAATCGTCATTTCGTAACATCAATGAAAAGACGGGATGGAGCTGAGAAAAATGGGCTTTATTTTTGTGTATCTTTGTTATTTCGTAACCTCAAAGAAGCATCTTTATCATCTTTTTTTGGATTTGCCGGCACTACGGAAAAGTAGTTTTTTTTCATCATTCATACCAATCAAAAACAGACAATTGCTTCACTAGTATTGTTTGTTTTCTCAATTTACTCTGGCAAAAATGGAAAAATGCGAAAAAACACAAGTTGATACAAAAATATCAAAAATTAAAAATGTGTGTGCCTAAAAATGGTTTTTAGTGTGATGTAGGTACATCACATCTATCGCGAAAGGTAGCTGTTTATTAAACATATCTGTACATCAGGGACGCGCTCGCTGAAGCGTTAACCCTTTCAGTGCGTTGATTGCTTTAAAGCAATTTAATCCGTAAGTATTTTCATACGTGATTCAGATCAAAAATGGTAGCTCTCGAATGATCGTAATTTCTGCGTTAATGAATAAATTAAAAATAGTCTCATCTTTTTGACGAAGATTTAAACAAATGATCGAAGAATCACTTTATAAACTGGTCCAAAAGCTCCGAAGAAATAGCATTGACAAATTTATTTTAATAACGCGTAAAAACTTCAATTTTCGGTTTCATTTCCCATTTGTTTCGTTATAAAACATGAAATATTTGCCGAAAGTCGGCTTGATTTTCAGGCGAATCACAATGGTGTTTTAAAATAAAAATATGAATTCATCTCTCAGTTTGCCAGCAGATGGCTTCGGACCTTGAAACTCACCCCGAATTGAACGCGTCGTTTTTAGTATTCCATTTGATTGATGTCTTCAGTATAAGAAGGCTTTTCCGAACACGTACGATCAATAAGTTAAATCGGTAAAGAACGGAAAATCCGAGAAAAATGCATTCCTAATTAGTTGGACCAAAATGCCACTGTTGGCAAAAAATTGAACTTTGTTATTTCATAAATGTCATCGGTTTTCATGTATAAGCTGCACTACTGATAAAACCAATAAATTAATCTGTAATAATGTAACTACAAATTTCAATTATTCTGTATTAATTTCACTAGTATTTTCAGTGGGAATGAAAACATGGTTCGGACGTGGATCACGAATTTTCGCGCAACGAAGCGAGAAAAATAAGCGAGCGAATTTTGATTGGATGGCGAACCAGCTGGCACATGATTCTAGCAAGTTCGATAAACAAGCGTAGAACAGGGAAAAAGCAAATACTTCCCAATCTAACAAACGACCATTTTAAGCTCTTGTAAAAAATCACATGTTTCCGTGTAACAATTGCTACAAAATTAGTTTAATTGCATGACCTACAAAAATATGTCTGACGCGTTTCGATCATGACTACTGCATATCTTGAAAATTCGATGTCACGAAACTTTATGGAAACAAATTTCAATCATTAATTTTATTAAGAGAATGCATACACAATGTTACAAGTAATTTTGCACACTCTGAAACAAATATTTATAATGCAACATAATTAATTACATTATTATTTATTAATCTATTCAAATGTTTACAGTTTTTTCCAGTAAAATATTTTTGTTTGTTAGTTAATTTTTATGTTCGGCCATTTCAGTTCACAGAAATATTTATTTACAAAAAAGATACATGCATTTGTTCAAAAATTGTTGACCGACTTACTGAACAAATGCATGTATCTTTTTTGTAAATAAATATTTCTTCAAATAGCCACGGTCAAATTATTGCAAATTGCCCTGTGAACAATATAAATGGCCGAAAATGCAAATTGGCTAAGAAATGGAAATGTTTCACTGGAAGAAACTGAACATTTTAAATTTTTCCACGAGCATTTTTGTACCTATAATTTTTGCACTCAAATCAAATTAATTATGTTGTATTATGAATGCTTTTCCAATTTACTCTGCATTTGGCGGCTCGAGTGAATTATAGAATAATATGTACAAGAAGCTTTTTAATTTCTCTAATGGTAGTTTTCATTCGATTCTCCGGCAATGGCCGTTACGATCGTGTTTGCGAGCAATTGCTCGATTAGCTAGAAAGCATGTACGAAGTCGAATGAAAAAGGTGTAATTGCCCATAGCAGATGAGTCATCGGCAGAAACGACAAGCAGGAGAAGCCAGTAGTACGGCCAGTAGCACAAGCGTATATATGTCAAGATCAGCTTCATCAATAAAAATATGTGTGCGAGGCGAACTAACTGAAAGGCTGCGACTGCCTTAATATTATGTAGTTGAGCTAAAAATAATGCGAGTACTGTGAAAGTCCGCAACTATTTTCGACTTCTAGTTTAGTATTTTTTCATTTTCTATAAAATTGCTGGGTGAAAACACTCGATTCCTCGTGAAAAAGTCGAGGGTAAAACTGAGGGTGTTTTTCTTAAACAGCGTATTATAAATTGTAAACTTTTTGTGATTGAACGGGTAATAAATTCGCCAAAGAACTGCGATGTTTTGAACATTTAAACTACTATTTAGATGTGAGAAAATGTATTAGTCGGATCTTGCTATATCTCTGTGATAGGGTAATTAGGTTTTTATGGCACTTTGCTCGTTGATAAAGTTTGGATTAGGTAATTAGGGTACTGATTAAATTACATGGGAAATTCGGATTCACGTGAGAAATCTTATCGATGTTTTTGCCATTGAAAATAATGATTGCGACTGTGAAAATGAAAGGTCGGAAGAGTTGAATCGTTGATGAAGGAATCATTTATTACACCTCGTATTGTAACCAACAGAACTGCGAAGCTTTCATACACTCCGGAGATTCGAATCTTCTGGAATATCGAATCGTTCCGGCGAGTTTTAGATTGGCCGAATAAAAGTAACAAGCGAAAGGATCGAAGCTCCCGAGCGTACATATCAGAAAGCAGTTTTTTGAAATTCAAAGCGAAGCGCTTTACAATGGAAATTGCATTCAGAGCTCGTCATGGCGCTACGTTACAATCAAGGAGAACCTCAATCCATAGAAAGTGCTATCGATGTGTTTTACGAATCAGTATCGCTCGGAAAAACGGCCAGCTATTTGAGGTAGATAATAATAAATTATTTTAATAAATGTTGTATAATAATTATAATTCTGAACAGAGCGTAACGAAAGTCTTTTTGCATTCGGTTTCTTCGTACACGAAAAAGATTTAATTCGTTTTCAAGACAACTGAAAACTGTAGTTACTACAACAGAAGTGTGAATTTAGTAGTTTAGTTACTGACACCGAATAAGCCGTTGAAGGAAAATGACAACCAGATATTGATCAGTGTATTATTTTACACTAACAATGTTCGACCCTAGCGGGAATAAAAAAATGTAAAAAATGCAAAAATAAAAATACCGAAGAGAATGGGAAAACACCGATAATGACATTGATGTCAGTTTTTCAGGTTTTTGATGATTTTTTATATTTCCGATATTTTTACATCCACTTGTGTTTTTTCGCATTTTCCCGCATTTTTTTCTTTTCGCTAGGGTAAATTAAAAAAACAAACAATATCAGTCAAGCAACTGTCTATTTTTAATTTATAAGAATAACTAAGAAAAAATTATGTTTTAGAGAAACTAATTTTGTTCTGTTTTCGTAAAAAGAAACTGCAAAGTTACGTGAAAATAACAGAACGGAGATTTTCCGTAATTTCAACTGAAGCGTCGGTTGTTTTAAATAAATACTCCAGTTACTTCAACGAAACAATTCTCAAATGAACATTTTCAATTGATCCGACTGCGGCACATTTTTCCGAGCGTAATAAACGACGGCATTGCGGAAAAAGGGCCCATTTTCGTCGAAATGGAGCTGGCGCCGGATAACTATAGACACTATAAGCTTGCCAATAAAATGAGTTCGACCCTCCTCGTTTCAATATTGACCGCGAAAAACAAATTTAAAAGTTAAAGTTAGCTTGCTTATAAGTTCGACCTTACTCGACAAAACACCGAATACCTCGAAAACTAAAAACGACCAAGTCCTTTTTCCATGAGAATATCCGATTTTCACATTGTGTTTGATTATTCCGAGAAAACTCTTCCTGGAGGTTTGCAAATTATGGTAATTTTTCGGTATTTTTTGGGTACTGGTTCCTTACCAACACAATGCCAATTTCATACTGAAATAATACTGATTTTGCACCAAAATAACCTTTAATTTGAATATTAGGGCAAGAGAAAAGTTTCAATATCACGATAAAATTCATTATCCTACTTTTTTGCGAGTCTAGAATCAATTATTGACCTTATATATTTAAGCTTAAATTCATTGAACTCACCAAATGAGATGAGACCGCTGTTCAACATCGACAGTTTAATTTGACTAGGAATGGAGGCGAGACTATGTCCGGGATTAATATGCCGCTTTCTGGGTGGTTTCTCCGGAGCTCGCGGAGCACTTCTACTCCTGTGATGGTGGTGATGCTTCCTATGAGAATGGGAATGAGTGTGCGAGCCTGCAGCAGTGGATGTGCCTCCTGTTCTGTCGGACCCTACACTACTCAAACTAACAACACCTCCACCCGTCGTAGATTGCGTGCGAAGGGAGGACATTTTCTGCAAATCATCAAAAGTACAATTTTATTACGATTTTTATCGGCAGAAAAGAAATACATTCAACTCGATAAAATAGCGGAACACATTCCGATGTTTTTGAAAATTGGTAAGCATGTTTTTTTCGGTTCCTTGTGAACATATTAAAAGTCCCCACCAATAAAAGTCGAGCTGCAGCCCGGCTTTAAAAAGAAGGTACAAAATATCAGTTATTCAGCTTTAACTTTTTAACTTAATTCTTTAAAAAATACATATCTTAAGTTTTTTTCGTTGATGCAATAGTTTGGCTAGAAATTGTATTTGAAATCGAGAAACAACTTTTTCAGCATTAATTATTCGATTATTCAATTGGACCCCAATTAATTGATTAATCGTGCAGATTTAATACCGATTTCATAACGCTTCCAAACGTCTAAAAAACAATTAGAAATTACAAAATCCGTTTTTAATTTCACGTTTTTATTACCACTTTGTTTATCTGTTGTAAATTTGTAAATTTATTAACTGTGCATTAAAAGCAATGAATTTCAATTGCGTATTGAAAACTCATCCACGTTTTCAATCATTCGATCTTTTTTTCAACGATTCGATTAATTATGAAATATCGAGTTTTCAATTCAATAAACTCAAACAATTTTATAATTCACTGCAAATAAATTCCACGGTAAAATACAATATTATACGTACATTTTATTTATTGTAAGATTGTGAAAAAATATCATTTTCGTAGCCAGATCATTAAAAAAAGTTTTTCTCCGATTTCAAACCGAATTTGTGGCTAAATCGTTACGTTGAGGAAAAAAATTATTGAAATATATTTTGTGAAGAATCGCATAAGCTATAATTATTGTGATACACATGAAATGATAATTGCCAACCCTTTCTGAGTTAGAGCTGAAAAACTGATTTTTTGTACTTTTTTTTTCAAGATGGCGGCTCAAGCTCCATCGGTGATGTTTGACATGTTTTATAGGCTGCTCGGAAATATCGGAATTTTTCCCGCTATTCAGCAGGAATTTGTCTAATTAGCCTAAATCATATTATGGTCCACTTCGTCTTTTTCTGGAATAATTATTAAATGTTTGAAGTTTTCGTTCGATAAATGTAATTGCAATAAAGTTTTATGATCTGAAGGAATGTCTGAAACAAGAGGGTACAATTTTTAACAAGCAAAGCAGCCAAGCTTGGCTTGAGAGGCGAAGAATAGAGGCGACAACGTAGCCAGCTGGCAAGAAATTGAGCAAATAGTTTATATCTGCAGCGGCCTACTGTTTCATATTTTTCTTATGCTTTTCTTTCCCATTTCTATTGTGTTTTCTATCACGTTCTACCATTAAACCATCGTCTGAACACTTATTTCATAATAAAAAGTCTCTTCGATTAATAAATATTACAAAATTTTCGCTTTATACAATTTAATTGTTGATTGTTTTTTATTTTAATAGTGAATCCCCACGTTTAAATTATACAAGGTCGGGTAAACAATAAAACCGTAAAAGGAACAAGTTCTGATCGTAATAATATTGCGTGTAAAATAATAATTCGTTGCGAAATACTAAATTTCTTCGGATAAAGATTCCATGATACGGAGCATACTTCATCCGTGACGAAAATACATGTCTTTTATTTTTGAACGTTTTGCAAAAGTCACTAGAAGGCTGGTTATTGACCAGCCGACCTTCGAATTTTTCGGATGAGCTATTATAAATAGCCGAAGTACCTTAGCTTAATGATTTTCCACGCTTTCTTGGATCGAGAGTCGCAGGAAAAATAATTAAAGATTATTTGATTTCACATCGGGAAAATCATTTTTCTTCTCGTACTTCCGAACGTTTCTCCACTCAGGTTGAATGTGTTTTTGAAGTTGTTTTTATGAAAACGACACGGCAATTCTTTAAAGCGAAACCGGAGAAATGAAAGTCAAAATATTGACGAGAGGAAAAATTATCTTTGACGTGGACCATTTTTTGTCGTGTTGATATTACGTTGCGAGAATCAAGTTTCTAAACACAGGGAACTCGTTTGTTTTGCACACACTGTTGGGTTAGAGGACTTGTGTGACAGCAACGCAAAACTTCACGAGTTAGTTCAACTACGTCCCCTTGAAATCTAATTATAAGTGCAACTTAAATTTGGAATTCACTAATCGTACCGTTCCGACAAGAAACATCGCTAGAGTTTACATTTTCGATTTCAACGGTATCAAACGAGCTGCTTTTTTGTAGTGTCAGAAAACCAGAGAAACAGCGTTCTTTTTATATCGGGCCTATTATTTTTCGCCTCAAGTTTGAACCGCAAGGCTACGGGGTGACCCTGAAAGAAAAATCGGGTGACTGTACTAAGAGAAATGGACGGCATTTGATTGATTTGACGTCTAGATGTGTAGGTACAGAGTTCGGGAATATTTATATTTTCACTTGAATTACGGTCACTGAAGAACGATCCTAGTAAAAATGGAAAAATGCGGAACACTACGAAAAAATGCAGACAAAAATGCGGAGAAACACAAGTTGAAATAGCAGTATAAAAAATACAAAAACTTGAGAAAAACTAGTATTATTGTCATTATCCATGTTTTCCCATTCTCTTCGGTATTTTTCTTGTATTTTATCTGCATTCCTTTGCATTTTTTGCATTTTTTCTTGTATTTTTCCATTTTTGCTAGGGGAGTCAAGAACCAAATAATTTATTTCGAGAATCGATAAAAATTCGAACATGGCTGTGTTCTTGTTCTCGGAAAGTAAACGAATTATTTCGGCACGACAAAAGCGCATCAAGTTTTTTAAAACGAATGAAAAAAGAAATTTAATGAAAATTGTATACTCGATTGCACAAGATTAGCATTGAGATGAGCCTTCATTTTTATGCTTTAATACTTGCATAATCTTTTCCTGCAGCGCAAATTAATATTTACGAAAACATCTCGAAAATGTTGAAAATTTAGGAGAAAAAATGTCAGTAACGATGGAATATTCTCCAAAAAAGTACTGGTTCAAAATGATGGCTATAATTTTCGAAATTGAAGAATAAAATTTTTTTTTCAATGGGCATATTTGTCACATTAAAAAGTACTTTGTTCGTAAAGAGTTAGCGCTCGGTTCGAGCTTTTTATCGCACTCTTGTCGTTCGGGCGATAAAAAGCGTTTCGAACTCGTGTCAAAGAGATATACTTAGAGACCGATAGATAGAAACTTTTAAAAAAGAGACAAAGACGAGCTCTTTTAAAAAAAGTCCGAGGCGCTGTTAACGCTTTCGACACATTTTTAAAATTTCCAAATGCTCGCTGTCTGCTTGCTAAAGCACATTTAAGAAATACTCAACCACAATATCATTCCTTTTTCCAAATTTTTTCCGTAGTTTATTTCTGCACTCGGCATAAACTTTCTTCGATTATTCTATTAAAACTAGAACTACCAAGTTATCTTAAGTGAAGAACCGATAGAATATGTAATATTCCGATGTCCGTGTAATGTTAAACGATGTCCGGGTCAAAATGGTCCTTCGGGCAGTTATGACACTGTAATCTCCGATAACAATTTTCAAAATCAATGTGGCCAGTGTATTTTTTTTACATGGTTTCCCTTTTATGTTTGAATCTGGCTGCGAGACATTAATTTCTAGTACGAAAAAGTCTCTATTTTCACTGGAAAGGGTTTCAAAGTGCAAATTTTTTTCCCTAAAAAGGGTGTTCAATTGAAATTCTTTTGGAATTTCCCTTTGGAAATACCAAAAGGTAATATCAATTGAAAAATTGGCTAATGATTTTTTAAAACCTCATTCCCAAAGAGATTTCAGAAAAAAGTTCCAAAAGGATTTTGGCAGCTTCTTATCATCCAAATAAATAAAAAACTTCATTTAAACTTACGTTGACTCGACCAGAATCGCATCGTTGGAATTTGGCCCGACAATTTTGATCCACTCGGCAATGTTTTTTTCTCGAACGAGATTTGAATTAAAATATCTATCATTATTTTTTTATAATCCATTCGACCGCAATAATTCGTACTGAGATTATACTTCCGAGACGTCATTACCTTGTAAATACAATTTGGTTCATGGTAAAATTCGAGTATTGCAAAAATATGAAAAATCGTACTAGTTTGGAAATGTAAATTTTTCAAACTACCAACTTTTGGACGAGGCAGACCTACTTAAGCTATAAATAGTACTGAACAATCTCCAGTGCCTTAAAGCGTGGGGAACCTCCCTAAAGATTCTCAACGAATTATAATATTTATAAGGAAACTTTTCGTTAAAATGGTCGAGTCGTTTATGGCATGTATACGATGAAGAAGATCATTTGACGCGCCAACTATACGAAGCACGCGAAAAGAACGACTCGTTTTTTTAGATGAAAACGAGTAAATTTTGACCATTTGATAACCGGAAATTATAGATAAAGTTTGAGATATCTAGGAGTGTCTTACAATTTTTTTTCGTACAGAGAAATGTTGCTGTAACAATGCAGAATCGCTCAACGATTATTTGCACAATTCTGTAATTTTAAATTATTCGTTGAAAATGCTATAAAATGATAAATACCCAATCATCGCTACGATCTTAAGTGCAAAATGCACGCGCTCAAATTTACATGTATACTCTAACTAATGTTGCAATAATATCTGATCGAATTAAAAAAACTTTCCGAGTAGTTAAAAAATAAAAAATAACTTAATTTCTGTATTATAGATTAAGTAATTATGCAGAGGAAAAAGTTTTTTCTTCGCTCTTCCAAAGATAAGTTTGAGCGATTTTCACTGCACTTTGACAGCGTACATTTGCATTTTCTGATGTGGGGAAGCAATATGAGAAATATTCTCATCCGTAAATCTTCTTATCGGTCTGTTATCATTTTACGATATCACAAAATTGCGGTCAAATCCTAAACAAGCGAATGAATCAAACAAAATGTCTTCCAATGCCGAAAAAAAACATTGCACTTCCAATTCCAATAAACATTAAAACGCGAATGGAACAGCATAATTTCTCAAGTTTAAGCATCGGAGAAATCACCTGTCAAAAAGATTTTCCCTCGGCAAAGTTTCCTTCAAATCCAATCAGTACTTCAAGCGAGGGAAGGCTCATTTGAAGAAAGCATCTCATAAATCGTACGCAAACAAGAACTTTGGTGTGCACTCAAAGGTTAACGCCACAAGAACGACGTTATCTCGCTGACAATTTCATTTGTCATCACATGCGATTGAAACTCTGGGATGAGGGATGAAGCGACAGCCTTGGGCGAGCAACCGGCAACGCCAATCCCAAGGACGCGATTAAAGTATCAAAAATTCTCCCGAGGAAACGTCGCTTTCGAGGAGTAAAAAAATTACGAGCTCCCGATTAGAGCGAGTTTCGAAGATTTCGAAGGAACTCTGCACGCGGAAGCGGACGTTTCGCGACGACGTCGATGGACGCGATGCTTGAGAGGAACTGGCTGTTGGCCGGCTCCGAGCTGTCGTCCGCGAAACACCGTTTATCACGGGTGGGAGCGATCCGACGGCGGCAACGAGGAGCCGAGCGGGTGCGAGCGGGGTTGCGTCGGCGTCGGCGTCGACGTCGCCGGCGCTTCTTTGCGAGGGCGTGGCCGCAATCGCTGCCGACAATGCTTTCGCGGATTCTCTCACTTCGGAGTCCGGGATCGCTCTCGTACGCGCGTATATATCTCGACCATCCGAATGACGGCTACTTTTTGACCAAGGTTAGGAACCCTGAAGCAGCTGCGGAGCCGTACTTTCGCACGTGTTTCTTCGATCTTTCGCACTTTCATGGGAATTTTATATGCTTTTTCTTCGCACTTTTCGTGATTCTTTTGTCCAAGAGATGCGAGACGTGGGAGAACTTGGAAGAGGACTTTTGTCTTCTTAAAACATTTATTAGCGTCAATTTATGCAATAACTCGAGGCTTGAATTGGCATGGAAAGAGCAGAATAGAGCTCAGGGAGGCTCCTTCGCTACTTAACATATTTGAATATTAAACGACCTTGAAAATGAATTTTTCCAAGATGATTCTCTTCGGTTTGCTGCAGATCCTACCTGGAAATATCCATTTGGGATTTCCAATTGGAAAACCAAACTATTTGAAAACTTTTTGAAATTTCCACGTGGGAAAATCATTTCGAAAAACCATTTGGAATTTTCTTTTAGAGACCAAATTTCCATTTGGTTTGCTATTCGAAAATCTCAATTGGAAATTCCAAATGGATTTTTTCAGCTGGGTTCGATCTTTCGACCGTATCTAAACATTTTCCCCGGGGTATTTAGTATCTCCATGTCCGCATTTATCGACACGGTTCCGATTCAAATCACTGACAAAACATACACTTCGCGCCCTATATAAGTCGAGTTCCAATATGCACAACTTCGAGGAGGCATCAATTTGCCTTTGTACATACAAGAACAGGGACAATTTGACGTGACTTGCAAAACTTTTTGTTCGAGAACATAACGAATGTGCAAGCCTAGATGAAACGATCAAAAGTGGAAATAAAATACACTTCATCCCTGAAGCGAAATGCAATCGCTTGCTACAGAGTGACCTCGACCTACTTTTATGGCATTTTCGAAGCGATCTCCCTTTCAAAAACATCCGAGTGGGCTGCAATTTCTTTTATCCCTTCGACACGATCAATTATTTAACTCCTCGATGTATTTTTTTTACCTATCCTTAATTCGTAGAAGATCGATTTTTTATCGAGAAACGGTTAACCCTAAAATACATTAAACGGTTCTCCCAGTTCGAGATCAATTAGTAGCTTTTCTGTCGTGGATCTCAAACAGATCGCGATCTAATTTCGTTCCGGTCCCAAAGACCCACGGAGGCATTTTAATTGAAATATCCTTTTGTTTAATAAAAATGCTATTTTTAATAGACCGATCCTTCAAACTCCTTACAATGTTTCAAAAGAAAAAACGCGAGCTCCTGGTTTCGTAAAGATTTCCGATTCTCACTGTAAAATTCTTGTTTTTCTAATACGATTTGGCAAAGTTTCAGATTTTTTTGCCTTGTAAAACATGCAATTTGGCACTGTCAAAATTACTCGTTATGGTTCTTTAGACCATAGATAAATCATTCATGAAAGCCAGAAGTTTATTTGATTTACGGGTACGTTAAAATTGGAATTTCACAAATGCGAGACTCGATAACCTTTCCGAAATGAGCTGCGCGATTCTTCGACTCGGTGTGACTGACTTAATTGAAGTGACAAATCGGCCGAAAAGAAACCTAATGAACGCGTCGGGCAAGGTCAAGTACCGACCTTGGAACTTATTAATAGCGTCTTCCTTATCTAGGTATGTCGCAATGTTTGTTGATGTTTATGAAACGATTACTGTAATCTTCCTAAAAATATTTACTATCCGATATGGCACATCAAAGGTATCGAGTTTATATTTCAACAAATTTTAAAAACAAAACGATACATGCGGTATCGAAGTTTATTCATTTGAAATCTTCATCTCAGTTTTTGTAAAAGGAGAAACGAGAAGAAACACGAACGATACTCGTAATATTATTAGTTTCATTTTGCGTTTATTAAATGACAGAAAAATTTGGAAACATAAAAAATGGTCCATTACAACAAGTTTTAGTTTTTGTATCACTTACATGTTTAGCTAAAAATTACAATCCTTCAATAGTCTCCGAAAACAAAACCTACCAGTTCACAATAATCCTACGAACGCTACAAAGACAATAAAATCAATGATTATGCGTCCATGTAAAAAAGCAACTGTTTCGAATTACCGTATTTCATACAGAAGGTATTTCAATAATATTTACAATGCCTGAAATACGAAAAATATTTCAGGTTGAGTATGACGCTGTCAAAGAATTCTTAACTTGCCGAATACATAATGTTCAATCGTTGAAATAAGAAAACAAATTAACAATTTGATAAAATTGAGCGGCGCGGACGGCAGGTTTAAGTTTTGGCATACATTTACTCATTATTAACATTTCGACAAACGACACGAAAAAATCTTCCCTCGCGAAAACGAAAAGATTGATAAAACCTTGTTTCCCGATGGTTACATGCAAGGAGGGTAAGGGACGGTGGTCTGAGACTGGCTCGGTTTATGGACACGGAATGCCTCCACTCGCATAACGCCATAAAAACGAAAACCCGCGATAACGTTGCACGACAATGCTCTTTTTACCGAATACAATATAATATAGCATCTAACTACGCGCGTGTATACAAACTGCACTACCGCACTACGTATTACACTTATGTGTGACAACCTTTACAACGTTATCGTATATTACAAACTTGAAATGCTACATCGCTAAGATCGTAAAAGCCAGAAACTCGCTGTTCATGGAAACGAAATCTTTTCATGTAAAAATGTATAGAGCTTCGAAAGAGCTGAAAAAATTCCTATGAATTGGACTACTCTGAGAGAATCGGGTTTTCTTTTTGTGTGTTCAGCGTGGTAGACACCATTACAAATACGTGCAAGTTTTCTCCGAATAAATTATTACGCGACGCGTCGAAAAATCGATCGATTAAAAATAATTCTTCGTCGAATGATAAATAACTTTCCCGCATCGACTTTTCGCCGCCTCGGACATGCTCTTGGAACACACGTTTGACATTTCTGAAAAATGCTTTGGACGACTCAAAATATGCCTATGAGATTATTGTCGCGAGTCCTCGAGCAAGAACATTCCTCGAGGTGCTGTTTTTAGATGAAAGCACTTTTAACGCAAACAGCGTTCAACGTTTGCCTGCTCCCATCTAAAGGCTTGCTCGATCTTGCTTCGCGAAGTAGGATCGAACAAGCCCACTCGCGAAACAACAGATATCACTTACTTATTACATAATTATTATCATTATCACTATATTATTTCCTTTTCGAGGCAAGTTCACAATTCATTCAACAACCATTTATCGCACACAGAGAAACGTACATTTTATATAATTCTCTTTTCAATGGATCTGGGGACAGTGCAAAACACAGCACCAGTCATTAATTTTCTTACATGCTTTCAAACAAAGTGAATCGTCGCTCGCAAAACTATAAAATGCAAAACTCGTTTTTTTTTTTTCGCGCGCGAACGAGTCGATTCTAGCATGGACGCATCAACGCAAAACGTAACTTTTCCATCATGAACACACCGAGACATTTTGCATCGATAAGTATACAAAAGACACGAATATGGCGCGATATAATCTTTTGATCTTCGGTACGTGAGAAGGAAACAACGTCGTGAACAATCGATATAAAATTAGTCGTTTAGTTTTAAGTTTTTAAGTGATGCTTTACAGATAAGTTTCGAAATTAATAAGCTGCCGTCGTTACTTGCTTTTAGCAAAAGCAAAAAGAGTTAATTTCATAATATTACACTAGCTGTTAGTTACGTTACATACAATTCGAAAGAGAAGAAAAAAGTATCGCTATCTAATCAACTCTTCTAGACAATTACTCAAACAAAAAATTATTTTTCCAAAACATGTTTGCAAGTGATTCTTGCGATGTACAGTGAACAATAAAAATTGCCAATCTCGATGTAAACAAATGCACGGTATAAAAACTATAACAACTCGGTAACAGACTAGTTACAAAATAAATCTGAGTTCGTTTTGTTCTATCGATTTGTAACAATATTCCACGAGTAGGTAATACTTTTTTCTTGACCAACGTATTTCCGCGAAATCCTCGCTTGTTCATTACGATTTGATAAGAATAAACCTCTGGTCTTGCATGACGCAATGATATTGCCGTTCTCGATAATCGAATAACCTTTCGCAAACAAAACTATAAGTCGTCTACGAAATGTTGACAAAAATGCTCGGACACAACAATGTTTTGCTTTTTAACAAATAACAGTCATTTTCGGATTATAAAAATCGTCAAATATTTAAATAAAATGATACATTCGTCATAAATAATAAATCTTCTTAACCGCTTTATGTCCAATAATAAATTCGATCGAAATGGACGTATAAATAAATTCTTTCGTTCCAGCTCAGAAAATACTCGCATTTCTGTTCGGACATGTTGATCACAGCTTGAAGGATATAAGAACTGTGGCTCATTCATCTGCATCGAAATTAAACAGCGCATCGCAAACTAGACCCCATTCTTTTCTCTTTTTCAATGTAAAAAGTACATTCTTAAATTACAATCCAGCGATGCGATGTGCCTTCGGACAACAAACGGAACTCGCAATTTTGCAACACGCCAGATTCGCAAAACACTTGCCGATATGGAGCAAAGCTTACAATTCGAGAATTTGCAAAATCTGAATTTTTCCTACAAAGTCTCAAATAACTTTGCTCCATATCTTGACCATCTTCTAGATGAAATCTCGACCCAGGTGAGCTCGGTTGGTCTGTTGGGAAAGGCGCGATTGCCTGCCCCGACCGTTCCCGCTGCTCACGTGTCTTCGCGTGTTCCGCATTTCCCGGTCGACCTCGAGCTCCTCCAGTTTCATCGTCAGTCCGAGCTTCTGCTGCACCGCCAATCGCAACAGCTGATTCAGCGTCTTCCTGTCGTCCTCGACCGCGGCCAATTGCCGCTGAAGTTCTTCCACTTGTGTCCCGTATTCTTCGCAACGCGCAGCGAACATAGCTCGCAAACCTGGGAAGTGTATGGTTAGCAGAAAGTTTAACACGAGAGACAGAGACAGAGAGACAAAAAGAGACTTTTTCCGTAACCTTCGAGGTGAGATTCGGAAGTGTCGAAATTCATGGAAAAGTGAGAAGGGTAATAGGATAGACAGAAACCGAACTTGCGACAGTTGGACACTAATTAGACCTAATTGAAATTAGCGATCAATTCATTCTAGAAAACGAGTTATTTACAGTTAAGTACTAAACTTGGCACGTGAATGGCACTTGGGAAGGCGAACTTGACTTCTTAGACTTGAAAAAAAGCACACAAAAAACGAGGTATTCTATATTGATCTAGGCACATTTTTGTCGAAACGCGGGAAAATTCCGAAGTTTCCGAAAATTTTTGAGCATCTTACATCCCACCAATGAGAGTCGAACTAAGTACAAAAAATCAGTTTTTTGTTCCTCTTTTTTCAAGAT
Organism: Zelostemma sp. ZL-2020; assembly: GCA_022816865.1. Classification (NCBI taxonomy): domain Eukaryota; kingdom Metazoa; phylum Arthropoda; class Insecta; order Hymenoptera; family Platygastridae; genus Zelostemma; species Zelostemma sp. ZL-2020. The sequence goes on from JABFQM010000969.1 coordinate 24,560, forward strand.
GGCAGCTCCAGCTCGACTCCTATTAGCGGGGCCTTTTACAGTAATATAATTTTTTTTTAAGGAGCCGAAATAGGCATGCTCACAAATTTCCAAAAACGTCGTAATCGCAACCGCTATTTTATCTAATTCGACTGGATCATATGGCGTAAAATGAGGTTTGATAACAAACGACTAGTGCCACTGCGAAATCTACCGTGGTACATGCCAAAAACAAAAAACCGGCATAGGTTAATACTAAGTGCGGCATTTTAGTTTTGCGTCGAGTTGAGCATGTTAGTGGAAAAGGAGAGGAAAGAAAACGTTCACATTACTAAAGCTTGCCAAAATCAAAGTAAATCACTTAATGAAGACTCGTAATAAATCATATCAAAATTTCATGACAAGAAAAATAAGTGCTCGCTCGAACATGCCAGTTATCCACAAAATGAACAATGTTACTGAATCTTAGGTGGACCAAAGTGTTGCGGGTAAAAGCGCGAGACTTACTCGAAAAAGTAGCGGCGTTTTCTTTCAGTACCCTGAGCTCGTTTCGCAACTTGAGCATGGTCTCGTTGACTATACTCTTCTCGTTCTCGTACTTGCTCTTTAGATTCGTTAGCGCCACCTCCGCAGTGTTCTTGTTTGACTTGAGCACCGTTCTCAGGGTCGCGATTTGTTCCCTTTTAGCGGACAGCAAAGCTTTGAGCTTTATCACCTGCTCTTGCAAATCTTGAACCTCGACCTTATTCTCCGCGATATTTCCTAAAAAAGCAAGCATTTTTTAATCATTTGTTCGTGAAAACTCTATGGAAAAGTAAAAACCTTCTTTTTTACCTTCACAAACACTGCAAACGTTCGTTTGAACGCCTTTGATCTTCGAAAGCTCGAGGGTATGTTCCACGGCGCTGCGCAAGTGCTTTATCTGGTCCATGAAAGTTTCTATGTGCTTGGCGATTTCCTTGGATTTGCTAAGACTCTCCAAATCCTCGATTTTTATGTCCGTCTTGAACAACGTCCTGCACCACTCGATCTTTCCATTCTCCTCTTCTTTATCCGGCACAATTTTCTCGTGGTCCAGCACCACTCGAGACGGAGTTTCCCCGTTGACCGTGCAGACGTGGTGATAAAGCTGCACGAGCTCGTCGGAAATGTTTTGCAGGTCGTTTTGAGCCGAGTCCAAGGAACCTCCAGCCTCCACGGCGAGTTTCGAGAGGATGCCGATGTCGGATTCGAGAAGCGCGTTACGTTGCTCGGTATCCAGGAGCTGCAATTTTTAACGAATGCGATTAGATTTCTTGTATTCTTTGGACTTTTCTTTTTCTCGTTTTCGTGGTATAATGGTTTCATGTTTGTTTCAACTTACACTTAAAGTCGCATATCTCGTAGAATATACATCCGATTTTTGTCCTCTCGCGCTAATTTTTATCGTATTCCGAATACCTTCATTTTCCCTGTAGAATGGACTCGCTAGCTCTCATA
>JABFQM010000970.1:0-26010 GCA_022816865.1 Zelostemma sp. ZL-2020
TTTTTGCACAATTTTTTCAGTGGCTTATTTTTTTTCGTGAAGAAGAAGATGTTGTTAAATAAATTATACTGGCATATTAAATGTAATTAATGACGTTGCGTTATAAATATTTTTCCTAATTCACCCTCGCATTAAAGTATCGATCCACCTTAAAAATGATGTTATTCTTAACTATAACTTCGAAAACATCGATTTGTAAAGCGCACGAACGAATGCGAATGTGTAATCAACGCTCAAAGAACAAGTTTTGAAAAGGTAAAGTCGTTAAACGCGTGTAGAAGTACAACAACGGAAATAGATCACTCACCGATCAGAAGGACCAGCAAAGAGGGTGGGTCCATTCTCGAGGTCCAAGTACGTCGAGGCACGGTCGGCTCAGAGCATTCTCAAAACTTTCCTAGAGAGAAGAGAATAGCAGTTAGAGAAGAGAAGATAACAGCACAGTACAATAGACACGAAATCCGTTGAAATGGTTCGTGCACGGTACGGTGAATTTTCACTGTCTCCCGTCACGGGCGAACTTTAAGTTGATAACTGTATTCCGCCGTTCGTCTAATCGTCCTCAAATTCTGTTTAGCGCAGTGCCGAGTTGAATTAACACCAACTCGCCTTTCCAAAAATACCGAAAGTTTCTCTACTCGATGAAAGGGAACGATTTTACCTCGATCCGGGCCAATGAATGCGCATTTTGTTAGCAACCCCAGGCGAATTACCAATTAATGCGATTATACAATCAAACTGTCGGACAAAATGAGGCCTGTTTCAGCACGGAAAGCTCGCGATTCAATCTATTATGCCCGACTTTGTCGGAATCGCGTGCAAGTCGGCATACATTTGATCGTGTTTATCAAGCATCGTTATATCCGCCTCATTATATCATAATGCAAAAGAGTCATCCCTTGTAGACACTCCGCGAATCACGGGAAAGGACAGGATCGTTGGGAACTTTTCTCTTCAAAGTAGCGTCGCTGTTTAACTAGAGCTCATTATCACTGCATTTTAAATTCGCTTTAAACCCGTCCCCGACACTACAAAGACCCATTATAAGGACATTCAACATCTCATTACTTGTTGTGACGAATGTTGCAATTCCCATGGGAACTCGCAGACATTGAATTGCTCCGTAACAATGAAAGAAAAGCTACTGGAATGAGATACGTTAATTCGCGTTTTTCTCATTTCCAGAATAAACTTTTTAAACTCAGTCTTTGGATGCTCGAGAAATTACAAAAACTGGTGAAGGTAGTTCTTCTCTTTTCAGAAAATTATTCTCAATCAACGGAAATCCATTTGCCAATAAATGCAATGTCACAGCGAAAACAGTTTTATCTCAGTGACGAGCTAATGATCATGCAATATACATAAACAAACAAGTACGAGGTAATCCCATTATCTCTCTGGATCCAGTACGATCATTTTTCCAAAACAAGCCAATTCCCAATGATAACATCCCCGGTCGTTGCGAGGGGGTTGAAAAATTTGCAATACCCGAAGACATTCACGACCTTAACGAATTCAAGGGGCAAAAAGTGTGCCGGTGATACGGTAACTCTTTGGATGCGTTTGAAAAACGCGCAAAAAGTTAATATTGGTTTGAATCGGTTACAAACGAGGTAGGACATTACAGTAGGTAACCCGGATGTGGGGAATGGAGAGGAACGGAGTGCAGGGAGCGATGGGGAGGTAGAGGAGAGTAATGGGTAAGGGTATGGTTACGTACTCCGCGCCGGAAGCGCGACAGCGGCCATTTTTCACGGCGCGGACATCCGTTTCCGGTCTGCGATCGCCGCGAAATACAAACAAAAATGGAGGCGCGGGAAGTGAAAAGAAACTCGGCCACCCGCCGAGGGAAACTGCATCATTGCACCGCGTCCTGCGATGTCTGCACCTTTCTGGAGATTGCCTCTTCCGTTGGATGTATTTCAACGATCTCCCGGCGACGTTCGAAACTTACGCCCCGGAGTGCAGTCGAAACTCGAGATATTTTCGGGTCGTTTATTACCCGCGTCGCCTAACGAAACGTTAATAACATTTGGAGCGACGATGAGAGTCTTTGGGGTAGAATTTATGTTTATGGAAGATTTATTAGTCGTTATTTTATCCGATGTGTTACGAGTGTACGTAAAATCTGTACGCACAAGCAGGCGCACCTGGGCATTAGCCGAGCTTGCCGGTAATTAAATTACACATGCTAAGTACACGTTGTCCAATGGGGATCTGCTGTTTTTAAAACTCTGCGAGACTCCGAAGACTGTTAAAGAAAAGAACATTGCAATAGCCGTTGAAACTACGACCGCATAAAATTTAATAAACGAAGCTTGAACTTGTACATCGGCAGTTTTTGAGAACCTCCGAATAAACAATTGCTAACCTTTTTTTTTCTGAAATTATTCATCAATTCACAAACTTTCGGCCATAAATTTCGGCTCTCTTCAGGGGCGAATTCCTCCAAAGTTACGGGGTTGTAAATTTTAACCATTGTTGTACTAACAAAGCCTCGAAGTTATTTAAAAAACCATGTACAATTAACGGCTTAAAAAAAGCGATACGAGCAAAGTAGCTTTCAGAGTTTTAGCACCTTTTGCAAAATTCCTTGTGAAAGATTAGGAAAGTGCTGATGAGTAAACAGAGCCCGGGTACATTAATCCGGCTCGTTACTTAACGCGTATCTGATGGAAGCATAGTTTTAGTTAACATTAATTGAGTATCGCGTGTACTTAACATGATTTCGCCGTTCACTTTCATTGCCCTTATCGAGTGGGTCACGGGGTGTGATCCATCTAACGAGCAGATTCGAAGGGTGCGGTAAATTTTAACCGCAGTAGGGGTTGCGAAGTGTGCGCAAAGTCGGTGAACCCAAAGGCTCAATTCCCGGTTTACCCCGGCGCCAATTTTTCACTCGTAAACACAAAGCGACGAGTAATCTAAGAGTAACCGATACATCGAACTGTGAAAACGCGAATACATGGCAAAGTTTGACGCCACAGCGAAACGAGAAGAAATCAATGCTTTTGATGTTCCGAAACAAAAATAAACGCGACGCCGTCGAACATTGTTGACGGATAAAAATCGGAGCGGATAAAGGGTGGGTGGGATGCCCTCGAGCCTAAAAAATATTCGCAACGAGGACGGGAAATCGCGAAGTGCGGATAAAGGGAGGCGGGAAATCGAGTGGAGCACGATAGAGGAATTCCTATAAAATGCTCGGGGCGATACCTACAGCTTTTCACCCTCTCGAGATACGCGCGAAGGTCCATCAAAAAGAGAATGAATAGGAAGAAAAATGCTTCCATCGTTACGTACAAGCAACTGCCAAAGTTTCCCGTAACGCGTTACTTGTCATTTAAAAATAATTTCTCGTAACGATAAGGGATGGAAATCTCCAGTTTCGCGGAATCGATACTTCTCGGTTCTCTCTCTTTTCGGAGCAGATAAGAAAACATCGTTATCACTCGCTGCATACATCAACCGTTTCTATGAGGCACAAAGAGGAAAGCGTCGCCTTTTCCCTTCCCAAATTTCAATGCAGTGAATAAATGCAGTAGAATGCAAAAACGATACTGGGCAAAAATTCAAAGCAAGAAAATTCAAGAGGAATAACAATAAATCGCGAGCTTCGCGCGAGAAGTAACCGTACTCGGAGTCTTGAAAGCTCGGTCCTCGGCTCTCAGTTCTCACCGTCCACGCATAATAAATCCCCTTTGTCTTCCCGCCCACGACTTTTTATTGCGCTTCTTACATCGCGGGAATTGGATTCTTTCCTTATCCAATGAAATAAGATCTCGTTATACCGTAAATGTACCGTGATTCATGCTGATAATCACAGAAGCGTTAAAAACTTACTTTCGGAGCAGTCAAAAATTCCGGAAAAATACGTCGCGAATAATTCTTAATTACGCGTTCATCGTAATGTATACCAAGGCTATTCACGTCAATTCCCTATTTTGTTGAACGAGTCTCATCCTGATAAAGTAAATTGGGTCACATTATCAGGGCCCAGCGCTCCCAGAAAAAAAACCTTTGATTTTTCATTTATTCCGAGCGCAAATTGATTTACTCTGACCAGCTCGAATTCCAATCAAATCCAAAACCAATCAATCCTTCGTGTCTGTAAAAGAAGTACAATAAAAAAAGTACCTTTGATATTTTGCATTCCGTTTCAAAAGGTATTGAAATCGTTCAAAAAGTATCTACTCGAGACGAAAACTTGATTATGAGAAGCACATATTCAGATGAGCGTCGAGTTCGAAGACTTAACCGAAAGAGTAATTTCAAGTGGAACGAGCGTCGGCGAGTGACGTCGGAGTGGAACGAGAGCTAGGGAAAGAAGGAGTTCCGGGGTTTAGAGAATGATAGAGTTTGCGGGAACGAAGTCAAAGAGAAACCGTGGGGGGTGGGTTAGGGGTGCGGCGGCGACTAGTACTAAGAAGCGCGACAGCGGGGTAAGACAAGGAAGCACGAGAGTTATGCATTATGATTCGCCCGCACCCCCGCCCATCTAATAATATCACTTGTTGCTCGAGCCGGCGTCGCGGCGCAAAACTATTGCCCGACGCATGAGAAAGTGCCGTCGTCTCGAAGACGCGCACGCCGACGCCGAAAGTTTAAAAACCCCGGAAGCTCTGGACATTTCGGAAAAATTCAGCGCTGCTTTAATCGCAAACTTTCCTTTTTGCGAATCCTTGAGACGATTAGTCGCGACTTTGAATTCAATGGCCGATGAAGACCGATAAGACAACAGGGAAAGTCAACTTGCAAACTAATTGAAGTTAAACTTTCCAGGGGTAAACTTGTTTGCGCTGTTTATATTTTCTAACTTTTGGGAATCTCATTGTATGAAGCTTGAAATTTAATACAAAGGACGCGAAATGGAATTACGAGGGATGAAATCGGGTACTGCCCTCATAAAAAATGTAAAAGATGAGTGGCGAAGTTGGGTTTTCATTAATGGAGGGAATTAATTTGGAGCGTATAATCCGCTTGACGCGAGTGCGAAAAGAATGACGATCATTGAAATTTCTGGCAAACAGCGCAAGCAACATTTTCGGAACGGCGAATAGAAACCCGGGATTCCGTTGGAAGCAAACGCTTCAATTCATAATTGCGTGGTAACCTAATTACGCTGATTTTCGAGAGGATAAATTGAATCGCTGAAAGCGATAGAATCCAAATTGAATTGATTTCTTCATTTCCGTTATTCAGTGGCGTTTCTAGTAATCAAATGCAGCTTCTAAATTTTCAGATCAAACTTCATTCAGTCTCGGAAATGCGACCGAAGAGCCGAGTGCGAAAAACTGCCACGATTCTGTTTGTAAATGTAAGGAAGTATCGGGTTCTGCGTCTGGTGCTGGCGAAATTTACGCGTCACGCATATTATTTGCGGAAATAAATCTGTCTCGCGCGTCGGTTCAGGGTGCAGTAATCGTATATTACGAGATGACGAATCTCCCTCCGCAAACCTAATCACGACGCGAAATAATTCAACGGGTTACAGAAATTTAAGACCCTTTCCGTCTTCCGGAATCCGAGTCCATCCGACCTCAAGACTTTCTTCTGCCAGGGATTTTTACCTCTGATGCAGAAACACATGTGAGTTTCTATGTTGAAAAGCCATCTTTAAGGGTGTCTAGTGTTCGGGAAAAATGTGAAAAGTGGGGTTTGTACAGGGGAATAAATGTAAAATTTAATCTGCCAATCTCATCAATGGACGCGTTGTACAGCGAGAAAGAGATTGAATTATATTCATTTGCAAATAAACTTAAATTAGTATCATCCAGTTTCGTATCACCAAGAACCGATCGATATCCCACGCCTCGCACTGCCCGATTTTCGAGTACTACGAGGATAAAGTGGGGGCTCGGTCTCGGGGGAAAGAATTAATGATTCGAGGCATCATGCAAACGTGCGAAATATTAGCAAGGAAAATATATAAAAAGCCGTAATTACAAAATCGATATTGTCCACGAAACTGTGCTCTTTCAGCTTTTATTCCTGATTTACGATGTTTCCGCGTTACAAAAATCTCTCATTACACTCGTTCCGCGGCTCATGAATATTCGCCGAGTATCGCTTCTAAAATAATTGCTCGAGATCGCGCCCAACTTTTTCAACTTCAACATTCATCTAGTTACATATAATCCGATGAGAGGAAATTTAATAAGCGACCATGAAACTATTCGCGAATCTCGACGGATGAATCGCAGACACTCGCAAAAGTTTTTCGACTTAATGAAAACTCGGTACAGTGTGTTCTCGTTTTACCCGCTACGCCGAACCGCAATAATATTGTTTCCAAGCCATTTCCCACCACGCCTCAAGTATCCACAAAGTTTCATTCCACTTGTTTACGTGGCTAGAATCTTTCGTCGCGTATATAAATCGCTGAGCTGTTCATTCGGCGATTTGTTTCATTCTATTGCATTCATATTCCTTTTTTTAAAAGAAATTAAAATGTCCCGAGGCTGAAGTTAATCGTAAGTGAAGGAGTTATCGAGAAACTAAATATTTTTGGAAACTCCAGTTTCTTACGTTGAAAATTGGAGTTGATAATATGATAACCTTTTGCCGAGTCCAAGGTGTAATTATTTTCTAAACGAATTATTCCGAGTTCGCAAAAGGTCTCTTTGAGTAGTGAGATACCGAATCAAAACGAGAGAAACTTGGGTATCGTAAGGGTCGCGCTTGAATGGTAAAGCGCGAAGGGCGTGAAGTGCTTAGAAAGGCATTCGCGCTTGTAGACAGATCGAGAAACGAGATATTTGCCCTTTACACCGTTGCAGAAACATTCTTGCGAAGTAACGTTTGCAGACTCTCGAGAAGATTAATTCGACGTGAATTACCGGTTCGTATGAGCATTGAAAGAAGAAGATAAACTCGACCTTTTGGCAAAAAGGTTGCGTAAAGGGCATCGTTAAACGATTCCGTCGAATAAACTTATTTGTAAGCGATGAGACTCGAGACCGCTATTAAAAGTACATACGTCATTAAAACGGCGCGATTGAAAATTGCTAAGAAATTAAAGGAGATTCTCGGAGCTCGAAACCATCCAATTTCGAGCTAACCGCCGAAATGCAATCAAGCCCCGAAATTTCCCGACCCTTTTAGTTTCCTGGAGTAAATCGTTTCTGGATTTGAGGTCGGGCAAGTCCTGCACGTTGAGTTGAAACTTAACGTGGGAAAAAATCGAAAACGCGGCGGGGACGCGCTACTTGAGAGACTAATTCCGGAAACGAACCCGCAGTCTTGGTATCGGACGAAGTGTCCCTGGATCCTCATTCCTCGAAGGCTTAACTCTTCTGACTCGATGGATTACGAGTTCGGCAAGCGAGATAAACGCGGAGGTGAGGATAAATAAGATGTAGGAGGATGCCAGCGAGCGAATTTTCTTTCGAGGAAAACGGAGAAGGAAGAAGTGTTCGTTTGGAGAAGACGACGTCGCGTCGGGGGGAAAGAATAAGACGGAGGGTGTCCCGCCGTCTGAAAGGATGGATTGTTAAGCTCCGGCTGAATGAAAGCGTCCCTCTTTTTACCACTCGCTCCGTCTTCTTTTCGGACCTCGAGCTTTCGATTTTTCTACATTGTCGCGAAGAAAGGATATTGCAGAAAACGCTGGCTCGCCACCAATTTCGCTGCGACATTTTTTTTCATCTACCAACGGGCTGATTAGCGACTTGGGACCATCGAAATTAACGGCCTCGAAGGCTCCCCAAAGAAATTGACGAGGGACGTCGGAAGTTTGCTCTTATTAAAGAGCTTTCATTTCCGGTCAAGGTGTTCCTTTCGGGAAAAAAAACCCATGTTTTTCGGAAGACGAAATCTGGCCGAAAAAAGCGGCAACTTCCGGACAAGGATTCCCCGGGGATTTTTTCGTAAAATCGATCGATGCCGATATAGGGCAGGTACTTTTTTGGGAAGTGGGTGGTATCGTAGTTTCAGCGGATGCGGGAGCGCGTAGCAGAGCCAAAGCCCCCGGAGATTTATGTCCTATTCATTACGTAGCGACACAGCGGCGTGCAGGCATCACGCCACGAATGCACAAACCTCCGCGTGTTTACCGTGCAGCGAACTAGTGTTTATCTCGGGCCGTACGAGAGCCCCGACCCACACGCGAGCCGCTCTATACCCAGCTGATATACATGAATGTTTATACATGCGGACCTTCGTACGTGGTGATACATTAATGACAAGTACACACAGGGAGCGGCGGTAGCATCCGCGCACTACACGATATCGTCGCGTTTGATGGTGTGGCTATTCTCGCTGAATTACGATGTTACCGCGCCAGCTATCGAGCCACGCCGACGATTCCGCGGTGGTCGACTGTACGCGCGACCGTAACTATTAACGAGCTTTTCGCGATGATGAGCAACTTTGAGTAGTCCGTCATTTCCGCGTTGTCAGAAGAAAAGTACGAGCAATTTTCTCTGCTTTTTGATATTGAAGGTAATTTTTAATCAAATTCGTAGCGTGATTAATGCAACGCGAAATATGAACCATGTTAGACTACGAATGAAGCTTGGCGCGTGCGGAAATATAATTTTCATGAATCACGACGCGAGCCGTGACGTCTATGGGGGTTTTTATGCCACGTCGGTACACAATGAAGACCAACTGAAAAGTAAATAATTTGTATTCGAGATGCGCAGTGTCCCAAATGTACTTTTAACGCGCTGTTGACATTTCATGCATGAATGTTCGATGCTTCAACGCGGGCTAATCCAGGATATCATGCATTGAATACATGCTGATTATGAATAAAAATACTTTGAAAACGACAGACGTAGATTTTTCAGCGTGACAGATGTCATAGCTTTGATGTTTGAGTTGCTTCCATTATACCTACGATACACACAATATACGTATATACTTCAAACATCGTATAAATAAATCCGGGCAATCAATACTCTCGCTTCGAATGCATTAAAAATCTGTAAAGTTTCGCCGCTGCGGATGTTAATTCATCCAAAAATTTTAGAAGCTTTCCGAAGCTTGTTTCACGTAAAAAAGTGAAACTCGTTGCATAACAATTTCATTAAAAAATCAGCCGGGAAAGAATGCGAAAAATCGGGCACAAAGAGACTGCAAGTATTATCTGCTGTGTTTCTAGAGGAAACAGAAGCTGCAGCTGGGAATGGAGTACATAGCAAAACATCGTGGAACGCGTGTCCATTGCAGTTGTCCGTAGCTCGATCACGAGGTCCGCGCCAAAGTGTCATGAATAATTTACAGACCGCGAGCTTTTCGGGCAAACACGCAGAGCTGCCGATTTGAAATTCCGATTGATCGGCCTACGGACAGCGATTTGCCATTATCCGCGTGAACTATATGAAATGAAAATTTTCCCGAAATATTAACGCCACCCGTTTTGTGTCATACCACGGAATAAATCGCCTTTGAAGTATCGCCAATACCTTCGTAATGAGCAGTCGCGTAACGAGCGACTGCACTTGACATATATCATATGATGCCAGAATTTCGAAATGTTGATTCGCCTACTTTTCATATGTCCAAATAGTGCTCGAGTTGATCATGAAAAAAAGCGCTTTATTCAGTAATTAAATAGAATATAATCCATGGTTAATGAGGTAAAGGGATGGCTGAGCAAAAGTGCTATTCATCGCAAACTCCATTGACCATTAAAGAGAAAATTACAAACCATGTAATAATCCCTTTCACTCTTTAGCCACAGGTCCCATAAATAGGTAGGCTAACCGTACTACGCGACACGTAACATCCCCTAAGACCACCCTTCGTACCATGTTTAACCCTCATAAGCTCGTATACACTGGCTTGAAAAGCTGTTATCAATTTGCGCGGAAATGTAATAAAACGCTATTTAGATTCTATAAGCAGTTGCGAGGTTGTCGGACTACCGGCAATTATCGCACGCCTCAGAGCGCCTTTCATAATTTTATTAAAACCAGCCTTTTAATTAATACCGTGTAAAAGCAGATACGAATCGCTATTTTCGAACAAAAGTTCAGCATAAAAGCGACAAGAGTACGTGTTTGAGAGCTCGTTTATGTGTACCAATTCAAGAAGAAAAGACTTTTTGAACGTAACGTAGGAATGTGAAGTCTTTGAAAGCATCGCTGCTGCGTCAAAGATGTCAGCTATCAAACTATCTCGTTGACAATACGAGTGCGGTGTATTTGTACGCACGCAAGCAGAAACTAAATGAGTTGTGCGAGCTCTTGAGCTGTCTTCAGCGTCAGCGTGGCTGCTTCAAACATACACATTTCTCCACGCAGCTCAACAGTTTCTATTCAATTGCTCGGCTATTTATCTAATTCTAACGACTTAGCTTACCTACTTAGTTAGCTCAGTAAATTACTAACGGTAACATCGAGAAGCTCGTACTTCATTCAACAAGCTTTTGACACACAAAAGCCACCGTTTTCTGAGTTTGCTTTACATTTCTAGTCAATATTCATTCTTTTCTTTCAATTTTCTAGAGAAAGGTAACATCCGATTCATCGCAAGCAGCTATTTACATTCCGTATAATTTTTTTATGGAACAAGAAAGGATTAATTCGCCGATCAAAGCAAACAATGCTCGAAGACTCGATTTTCAATTACAAGTACCCAACAGTTTCCAGACGTATTTCAAAGGCTTTGTTTTTCCGTACTTCGTTAATCGTCATTGAGACGATAATTGTGTCTCGTTGCGCGATGCTCGCAATTTCTTTAAGGTAAAGAAAGTTTCGAGACTATTCGCAATCGATCGGTCTGACAATTATCCGCCTTTTCGTCTACTCATTCATATCCATTCGCGGAGTATTCCGGGATCACGAGCAACGTGCACGCGATTCGAAAATAGCTTCGAATTAGATGTTCCGTCTGCTGCGTTTCGGCGGCTCATCGTGAACGGAGACCAATCGATCGGCTCACGACGCGGCGATGCTTTTGTTTCGAATTGAAAAGGCCCTTTCATTTCTCGTTCCCGGTCACGATTGACGCTTTTCGAGCAACGAGAATGCTCTAGCCGACTATCGGTTTCCCCGGAACTCCTCGAGTTCGGTTTCCCCGGTCGATTCAGAGAGTTATCATTTTATTTGTTTCGCGGGCCTTTATCATCCCCTTCACTTTTCCCGGAACTTGCCAATGTCGATTTTCCTTCCCTTGAATTCGGGGGGCGAAATGCGAACTGTGTGAAAGCAACACAAAAATGTGTTGAACTCCGTCGAGCGAAAACGACGTTATCGTTATTCTTGAAAGTCTCGCGAAAAGTAACGCGTTGACGGAGAAGTTTTCGAGTCGATTACTCCATTAACTCTTCAACAAGCAATGAACTTCTGCAATTGTGTGAACATGTGTTGGTATTCAGTTCTGATATCTTAATAGAACTTTGGGATCATACTGGTATTGCGATATCTTCAGGAAGACTTCCAGAAATACATTATTAGACCTTCGCTAGGCATGATAAGACCTGATCCCATATGATAAGACCTGATGAGCTGGGAATACTTCAAAAATAGAAAGCTCTGTAACAATATCTTCGTGTAATTATTCGTTGAATTAGTGAGCGTGCCCAAAATACGTGTGAGTAATTGAAGCAATTTGGTCTTAGAGAGATGACACCCGGCCAACTTTGGTTACTGTTACAGCCGTGTGCAGCACGTGGTTCACACGACCTCTCGTTTATTCCCTACTGTAAATGCCAAAGGTATGGATCCCTCTGAGGGTAAATGTGCGCGCACATGCAGTCTATCACGGAGTATAGATGGCCAATGGCCAAATGCACGCTAGGTCAAGCATGAAGACGGCAGGGGCTCCCATGTCGTGTCATTACTCCGTCGCAGGCTCCCTGTGCAGCGTATCTACGCAAAGGACAATAAAATGTACGTACAATGGGAAAACTGCGGTCACCGAGGCGGAAAATGGGACGAGGAATTATACGGAACGAGCGGTTATTTCGAGTAGTGCTAACAGATGAATGTGGCGAACAAACGAAGATTGCCCTAATGAGCTGGATTTTATGCACAATTTCTGTAAATTCTTCCAGAGATATAATAATTACCGTCGTTTCATTTTCGTATCGTAAACAATTTTGCACTCATGATTGGAGAAGCTTATCGGTTTACAAAAGCTGACGCGATGAAGGCCATTTATTAGGGTGGAATTTGTAAAATGATAGCAGATAAGGTTATCAACCTCTTCGGGCGTGACGAGATAGTATCCTTTCCCATTGCGATCACGACATTCGAATAATCACGTATTTCATATAAAACCAGCTTGAAGAATGTGAAATTGCGAAACTCGAAAAGGTAGAATTTGTTTTTCTAGCGTAATGAAAAATTTTTCGCTGCCAACGGATCGGAATTTCGCGCATGACGTCAAAGGTTTCAGGAATAATCATTTTATAATATGCCTGACTGTTTTCACATTTTTTCCCTTCCGTTCTGCAACGGTCGTAGTACTGACCCGATTACGTGAGCCGAATCGCCACTCGTGTATATAGTATAAACGAAAAAGGGTACGAGAGAGAGACGAAATCGTAAGCTGCTTACAGGCTTAACGGATCCAATGGAAATTCTACACTCGCCACGGTACCACATCAAGTATTAACGCGGATCCTTGCAAAAATTCGTAAACTTGTATTCTCCAAATAAAATATAGAATTCCGGATTAACGTCTCTCGCCGTTTTCAAACTCGGACAAACTCGCGAAATTATGCGCTGCTCGGAAGTGCTTGAATGCTAATGACCCAGGCGCGGAAATTAAAATAATTACATGAATGGAAGGAAAAGAAAAGCTCGCGCGGCGAAACGTTGACGTTTGACTTCGGTGCCTGACAAGTCATACAAAATACATCGACGCGCGCGTACACATTTCTCTCTGGCGTCGACATCGACATTGCGTTGTATTAAATTAATGGTCCGTTTCTGGCGCGTATTGCAATGACTCCATTTATCATGGGCAACATTAACGCAGTTCGATCTGCAAAGTTTACATTAGCAATTTGTAATTCGCGATAGCATTGTGTACATTGGAAGCCATAGTGTCCCGTTCGTTATTATATCCTTCGAACGCATTCGAGTGAAGGAATCCACACAATCCATTAATACACGCACGTCACTGCATTCGACAGGTTAATGGAGTCAATTAATATTCAATAAAATGGTAGTTTGTTGTTCCAATTTATCCTGTCAAATGCGAAAATTCAACAGCGAATTCGGGGAATGTTATTACTCGAAAACAAGATGAAATTTCACGCTGACAAACCGAGATTTGTCTTAAATTCGTGATGAATACACGATTGCAGGACGCTTGTTCCAAATAAACAAGTTATACGAGTACTAAGGGCTTTTTATCGAGCATATCCGGACACACAATACGCGGAAATTGCTGGGTAACCATGAATTGCATGACTGATCGTTCGCCAAAGGATATGCACGAGTCTATATACCTAACCGTATACATTACACAGTGCATTATCGCCACCGCGTTTCCGCGTGTGAGTGCGCATTACCCTCTTTTGAAAAATGCAATGCCTCTATCGGCAAACACGCGCATTCAAGGCTCCCATTTCACTCTGTAAAAATTTGTGGCATGAGTCGAGTCAGGGATTAGTAATCGACATATAAAATTCAGAAGACATGTCATTGAATTCCAATTTGTGCACGAATTCATTGCGCCATTGACGTTTTCAGTTATGGAATCACGAGATACACCCATTGCACTTGCACCAGTGATCTCTTCGTCTGAATGCATGTATCGTGGGAAACCTCGAAATTAACGGCCAATGAGCGTAATTATTTCTATGGCCGGGGCGGTCGGTTTGCCGAGCGACCTACATTTCGCGTCCGACCGAGCGACCCTTAATGTTATTAGATTTGTAGCACGTATTGCGAGGAGAAATCGAACAAATACACCATTCCGCAAATAAGTGGAACCTTTGATACTGAATTCCGTCACGAAATATCATTGTATCATTATAACGTCAGATTTTACATTAACTGGAACTCTATTAGCACGAAAACGCGTACTGTATCAATTTAATCTATTCAGACTTCCAAAGCATTGCAATCTGAGCCTTATCAGGTCTTATCATGTGTGAAGCATGGCAGAATCAGGCTTTATTAATGCACGATTGGATTTCATACCTTTGTGAGATAAACGTAAAAACGAAAATGATAAAAAGAAAATGTTTGAATGATACTTCAAATATTAGTTGAGAAAAATTACGCTTTTACGAATATTTGTACAGCAAAAGTTGCAGCTTCTATTTGCTCATAAGACCGAGCTTTTCCCGGTTTTTTCGTTACATTGCGAATGGAAAAATGAAGTCCAAAAAAGCGTTGGCTCGTGTGGATTTCATACGTCACCAAGTATATCGCGCGACGTTGCGTTGAATCGTAATATCGCCATATCATGAAATCATTAATCCTTTAATTCACGAGGGGCGCAGTGTGCGTTGCAGCACGGCCCACTGGGCACTGTAGGCTTGGCTCTCGTATTTCCGCAACTATGTCCAGTCCCTAACACACTTGCAATTGCTCAAGTATGCGTGCACCCAAGAGAGGGAGAAGAGAGAGAGATGCGACCGAAATTAATGGTCGAACAAGATAATGACCTCAACTTTTTTAATAATAATTCGGTCTTGAGCACAAAGCGAGAGCCATGGCTCGTGTTTTGTAGCTCTTCACAACTCAGGTATTTTCGCAACGAGAGACTAACGAACTCGGAAAAATATCATCACCGGGAAAAGAAACCAAAGCAAAGTTCGAGCGTTCGAAAAGTATGTATAACTTATAACAATGGGGACGAAAAGAATGCATTGTGAAGATTTAATTTCTAATTAGCGTTTGCGGGATGCGTTTCATTTTCCAAACCGTTCTCACAAAAGCGAAAACCTACAATGAAACTCGACGAATTTACAGTTTCTTTTTTCATCTTCGTTCGCGATTCATTAGCGCGTTCCATTTCAGTTATTTTTTTACTAGCTACGTTGACAAATGCTCCAGTTTTTCCACTCTTTCCAGTCATGAAAATAACTGACGAAAGCGCTGGAAGATGAAAAAAAAAGCTAATGACGCTTGTCCGACTATTCAGGGATGTCCACTACTGAACGTGTTTCTCTGTCCGACTAAAACCGCCTTCTACTACTGATGTCATTCGCTACAGTGCTCTACAACGTCAGCAATCATTGCCCCTGATACCCGCAGTTCTGAATATCACAACCAAGTTTCATCTGATCACATGCGGGTCATTACTACTGACTATTCTATCGTCCAAGTATTTCGTATCATTTTACATTGAAAACCATCCGACGCATTAAAATGATTAATATCAAAGCGAATTATGTGTCATCTGGCGCGACATTATTCTCGTTTGAAAATCAATGCTTCGATCCGCTTCATTAACATGGGCAGCTCATTTCTATTAGTGCTTATTTCGAGAAATCCTATTATGAAACTGTACTTAACATTATCGAATATGGAAATTATGATTATTACTGTTCGTCAGTTCGTACCGTTACATGGAACGTAATTAATGAACTTGGCTAATTCGCACTTTTTTCATAGTAAAAAAAAGTAATAGTAATAGTAATCGTGCATAGTAATTTTGAAGTGTGCATTATACTACTAATTTTTAATTTGGTTCATTAAAAAAATTGTTTTCCTCCAGCTCAATAACAAATAAACTGCACGCAATGTTTATGTTTAATTTGCCCTTAAACTGTTTGTTTTTCATCGTCGATCGTAAATTCTTCCGTAGAGAGACGAGTACTTTGAACAACGAAAAGATTTGCACGCAGGGTAAAAAAACAAGGACAAAACGGACGAAGTTTCAGGAATAATTGTTATTCATAATAATGCCGGTGAAGCAACTCGACATCTTCACTTTTCACTTATCATTCCAATTAAGTGTTATTTTCGAGCCGAATAAGACAGAGAAAGGAATTTAGAGAAGCCGGCATCAAATTGCAAAATAGTTTCATGGTAAATAACGAGGGGAAAGTTGCATCGGGAAAACCGTGACAGTTGTCGAGAGCAGTCGTCGTTATCTACCAAGCCGTCGTTATGTGCATTTTGTACATTTTAACGAAATGGAAAAGGAAGAAACGTGGGGAGAAAGTGAGACGAATGGCAAGGATAAATTAAAGTGGGACGGGGGCGAAGACGGGGCAGAAAAAACGAGAGAGGATTCTACTCATCTTCTTTGGACTGCGGGCGAATCGAATTTAATTACCGATGCGCGGATATTTACCTAACGGCGATGTCCCCTCGAGAAAAAACCCATTCGTATCTTTCGTTCTCGTTAAAAATTCTCGTTTCAAGAGAAACGTAAACTGCCGAACGAAGACTTTGACTTAGGACTTTCATTCATTAAAAGCACTCGATCTCGTTTCTTTTCGATTTGCTTTTTCGAACCGATTTCGTTCGATAAAAAACTACAACCACCGCTCGAGATTTACCTTATTCTTTTGTAAGAATTTTCGCCTTCGTTGTAATTCGTTCCGTGAAAGCTTTAGAGGAATTCGTTCGGGAAGCGACGTTGAAAAAGCGAAAGAACAAAATTTAATCACAAAGTCATCAATGAATTCGTTGCACATATGTCTTTTTTTATCATGTTTTAACATGCACAACTAGTATTGTCATGTATTTCCTATTTAACAAAATCAATAAATTTTTTCGACTGATATTGACCAATTCAATTTTTGATTAACAAAGGCGTTGTTCGTCATAAAAAGCGGGAAGGTGAGTGACTCGAAATGGCCCAATTCAGAGTGACTGGAATGAAACGACATGTACAGTCTTGGTCATATATGTCTGCTTTTTTCCCCTAGACTGTATATTTCAAGGCTAACGATTATTGCATTTTTTTCCTTTTTTCGAAATTTGTTTCAAGTTATCCACCGCAAATCATTGCCCAGCAAAGTTATCCTCATCAACGCGCATGCGGGAGATTTGGCTCTTTTTTGTCTTTTATGGGGTAAAGGTTTTTTGTGGCGGACGCTATTTTCCTCACCTTCCCAAATTTCCATTTAGAATGTTTTCTTGGGGGTTCAAAATATTCAATATATTCGGAAGAACATCCCGTGTCGAAATACCTACACAAAAAAACATGATAAGTCATGACGGATGTACAAAAAAAAGATTTTTTAGAAAAATGCAATAAACACGAAAAATTCGAAACAAAGAGAAGAAAAATACAAAAAGGACAGCCCCGTGAAGTTGGCACCCTGGAGTGAAAATGTTGCGTTAAATATATTGAATTAATTTTTTTATTATTGGGCAAAAGTAGGCAAAACTTGGGCAAACGATTGGCGTATCAATAATAAAACATTTTTGATTTCGGGGTTCTAATACCAAAATTGGCCGAAATTTTTTTTTTAAGGTCGGCAAAAAAATTAATTACTGGGCAAAACTGAACATAATATGGGCAATCGAATTCAATATATTTTATGCAAAATTTTCACTTTAGGGTGCCAACTTTACGGGGCTAAAAAGGACACTTACGAAAACTTGCAATAAAAACCCAAACCAATCGCTAACACGTTTAAAAATCGTAACAAACACTGCGGGAAAATATTGTAAAAAATTACGAAAACTGACGAGAAATTGCGAGAAAATACGACATTTTTGTTGACAAATAGAAATAAAAGCAACGAGTACGTTATAATATTAAGACATGTCTTCAGAATCTGTAATGATCTTCTGTTAAAATCAACTCTCCGTAAGCCGGAATTCGTGACAAAGATAGTCGCTTTGAGCGAACATATAATAAATAAAATTGTGAAATGTACGGAACAAAGAAGATTCCGCAAACCAGCGTCGAGTCCTTAAGAGCACACAATATTTCAGGAATATGCCAGAAACATTCCTAAGAATATTCCTGGAATATACGAACTTCCGGCTCTTGTCCCTTAGGCCAATAGTAAACAAAATATCCTGAGAATATCCTAGAAAAATATTTACAAAATATTCTACCACAATATTCTCCGAAGATTTCTGTTTATATTGGCCTAAGGGACGAGGGTCGGGCATTCCAGGAATATTCTTATTTATAATTGTTGCATATTCCTGAAATATTGTGTGCTCTGATGAGTACCTCACACTGTCCTTTGTTAAAAAATGTTATTACTTACTTGTGCTTTCGAGTTTCTTGAAGACTTATAAATAAGATCTCGCTACTGGCTCTGAAAACACACAGTAAAAAGATAATATTACTTCAAGACAAGTCTTGAAATCATCATTAGCTGAAATTACGATCGTTGTTGTTTTCAGCAGATGGATTGCTTAAATGTAATCTGCAACTAGGCTGAATTTACAAAATTTGAAGCTATGCAGGAAGCACGCATACTTTGCATTGTTTTATGTGTACTACGACTGAAATGCAAGAAGCATTTCTGAATTTATGGACACCTAGGCTGATATTCAGCCAGTGCGTGCTATGAGTCGTAATCAAGATTGTTTATTCATAAAACTCTATAAAGATATATATTTCCACAGAACATATATAAAGATCCCGCGGTAAGCAAACGGACGATGCCTCATCGATAATTGATGACTGATTTTGTTTCGTCATAATAAATTTTAGATACAATGTATACAAGTGTTGAAACTTGAAAAAGAATTGTATTGCGCGTGGATGCGCCGAGTCTCACGTGACTCATAAGTTGAACACCTTCCCAGCCTGATTTTCTGTGCAAGTGCTGAAAACGTGCTCAAGTGGCTCCGTAGCGTTTCGGCATATGAAACAAGCAGGTGAGGTTTATTCATGATCGTAACAATTTATTGTTAATTGCCAGTAAGTAGTAGTGTAGTAGTGTCTAATGTGTAAAAGTGAGTGAGACGTCATATTCGTCATTTGTCGTCTCAAGCATTTGACCTTTGCCGCGATGAGTAACGAAATGCGTTGTAGCGTATAAATAGTTTCTTGTGTTGGAACGTTTAATAACATGCGTGCGTACATATTACTCTACATAAATGAAATGTTATACTACTCATAAATAATTTGAGTATGATATCAATATGTACGTGCACTGGGAAAAGTTATGTTGACTGTAAGGTTACGATATGTTAGGTTATGTAGAAGTCACATGTTGTTTTTTCTTTCTTCAGTTTTCGTAAGTACACAATCGATTTAAAAGGAATCAAAAACGAATAGTATGTATTGCTATTCGAAGTATTCTGCCAATAAGTTAACATATTTTGAGAATTTTTATTTACAGATTATTAGAAATGATAATGATATAAATTGATAAAACTATATTTTTCGATTATTCAATTAGTAGAATACGCAGAATTGTAGTATATTTTCCCAAAATTACTCTATTTCGTGACTGCAAATTAATTCGATGTGTCTTTTTTAGGTACTTTCCTTGCCAAGTTTGTTCCGGCTTCCGCACATCTCCTTCCCGCTACGTGACTTACTGCCTTTCGAGTCTACGTTCAACGAACCAACGAAGATATCTGCCATTATATAACCTGTTTGCTTAGGTGAAATGCATTTCCTACAAGTATGTTCAACTTTTCCAATTTTAAAAGGTGATTCGAGAGAACTTGTAATTTTAAAATTGTTTTTAAATGTCGTTTCCATTTTCTTTTCCTTTTTATGAAACGAGTTGAATTTTTGTACATTTCGAGAGTATTTCTCTAGGTCTTGACTGATAAATAATTTGACATGCGATTTTTAGGCACGTTCCTCGCCAAGTTTGTTCCGGCTTCCGCAGATCCTCTTCTCGCTACGTGACTTACTGCCTTTCGAGCCTACGTTCAACGAAACAACGAAGATACCTGCCATTGTATAACCTGTATGCTTACACGGAAAAAAAAGAGACGTAATAATCACAGCAACTTTATTCTAAATTACAGCAAATTGTGGTACGATTGAGGACTAGGGCAACATTTAGCATTTCTTACTAAATATTTGTGGTAAAATCAAAAAACATGTTTTGGTAATCACAACAGACGTTTTAAATGAAGTTCTCTGCAATGGTAATCAAAACTGATTCAACTAACGAATAAGAATGAATAATATTTAAGGATAGAAGATCATTTTTTAAAGTAGATATTACCACAAAATTGTGGTCATTTTTACTCGGACCTCTAATAAGAGTGACTAATATTTAACGATAGAAGACCCTTTTTTCGAAGTAAATGGTACCACTAAATTGTGGTCATTTTAGCTTCAGAAATTAATAAAAAATACAAACTTATTACTTCTATTCCACTTAACTATTGCAGTTAGAACAACAAGTACAGCCTACAAGTTTTTGAAAGGGTTGCCTACTTCAATTTGGAATGATAATTGTATGAGAATTAAGTTCGAATCTCTCAAGATTGAGATACGTATTACATTTGAATGAGGTGATTTTATCAAATATTTTATAGAAAAATTTTTTTTAGATTTAGTTAATCGGGAAAGGTCCTAAAGAAAAAAAATGCAATTGTTACATTTTTTAATATATATATATATATTCATATGCAAAACAATAACAGCTTATTATTACATCTTATCTGTATTATCACTGTTATTAGCACATGTACATTATTACAACCTACTATAATTCAATCCCTGACGGATTCGAATCGACGAGAAGTCGTCGTAAGAGCGACGTAAGATATGAATATATAATATGCGTAAAAAACTTTATTAAATGTTGTCACCTGCGTTATGAACAAACATGACGTCATTATTAAGCACCTCTCTTAACACGTTTGACTCGTTATTAAATGCGCAGCTGAAATTTGGCTTTCTTTAAACTTGTCATATAATGATAAGAATTTGATACGACCGCCGATTTCCGGTATAAGCTTCTCAATCGTTTGGGAGTTCAAATGACTGAATACAAATTCGTCGATTTTCTGAGCTATGAAAAAATAAAAAGGGGAACGATGTGTGAGCCAAAAGTAAGGTTAATAAACACACTCCGAAACTTTGTACACATATTAGTTCATTTAAAAATATACTTACATTCAAAATGTGTTGACAGAGGCTCGAGGTCAAACTCTTTCAATTTATTTTTGACGAACTCGTCCATTCTTCGGGTGATCAGAAATATGCAAGATGATGCAAGGACAAAATTTCATCGTCACACGCGGCACAATCAACTGCGTAAAACATGGCGCTGACGCGGCTTTAGCCACTGAAAGGAGATTTACCACAAATTGTGGTAAATCACACTACAATCAGTTGTAAAAGTTATATTACTTGTTTTAGAGTCGTCACAAAGATAATCTAGCGTGAAGTATAAGATTTGTTAGGTAGGGTAAATCCGGGTGAGATGGAACACCTTTTTTGAAATGGCTGCCGTGGCTGCAAAATTGCATAAAAATTTTAAGTAAATACATGGATCTCTTGTTTAGATGCCCCAGTTTAAAGACACGAAAAGCATTTCAGATTTGTTTCTTTTTTCGTCGTTTCATACACTGAGAGAAAAGTTTCGTAAAATCAACGAAACAAAAGTAGTTATTTTTCAAGAAAACTAAAAAGTTTCGTTAAATCAACTAAATTGTGAGTTTAGTCGATTCAACGAAACTTTTCTGTTACATCAAACGAAATGGATAATTACAGTGACTGTGTGAGATTTGTTGTTTTGACAAAACTTTATTATTTAGCTTAACTATCATTTAATAGTTACAGCAGTCATGTAATTATAGTAAAATCTACATAAAAATATCAGTTAAACTAACAATATAACAACTGTTATGTTTAACCAGAAAATGATTTTCCTTATTCATAAAAATTCAATACAACTATTATCTTAACAATTTGCGCTGTACGTTTGTTTACAGTACAATTAACATTCTTCGGTAACTTGCGAAATCAAATGAACTTCATACGAAAGCGAAGTTACCACTTTAGAGGTTATGATGTCACGAAATTTTCTCGGATTGTTGTAAAATGAAAAGACGCATTCGCGAATGTCAACAAAAAATCGAAAATTTCACCTCGGAACTTTAATAAACCGAAGGGACGCTAATGATTCTTCAACAAAACGAGGATTTTCCGCACTTCCCATTGCGTATACTCTCATGTGCTTTGAAAAGCCAAACGGACTCCAATCCACTGATCACTCTCATGTTCTTTCATTTGATTGTAATTACTATTACGCTTTAGTCATTTGAAAAATATATATTCTATTACAACAACCACCACACTTTCATTACTGTAACTGTTTCCGTTTCGTTAATGTAACAGAAAAGTTTCGTTTTCTCGAAAAACAACTAAAAGTTTTAGTTAAAGTAACGAAATGTCATGTTAACTAACATTTTTAGTTATTTTAACTAAAGTTTTGCTCGTTTCTACTAAATACTTCAGTCACTTTAACGAAACGATTTTCAACTAAATATTTTCAGTTAATCTAACTGTAGCGCATTTTTCTCAGTGTACCAAAATCTTTCCACATTTCACCTTAACGTTGTATTGTGGTATCGTACGAAGGCATTGAATTTCTTCATTATATCACTAGATTCTTCGTTCCCGCTCTTGTCAATGAGTTTCTCCAATAGCAGCATCATAATTTTGAGCCTGCCGCAGGCGTGTGCCATCAGAACACAGATAAAAAAATACGTGGCCAGAGATGTGCTATACAAGACGAAACCCGAAAATGTCTGATTTGCGAAAAGAATCTCGTAATAGGGGCTTTCATATGGGTTGATATTCTTAATGTAAAACGGCAGCAAAAACGGCTTGACGGCGACGTTGCCGACGATGATCGGTTTTATCATAATCGGTGCAATAATGCGTCGAAGAAATCCTGCAAGGTAAAAAACGCACATTGCAGTAATCATGAGCCGTCGTGCCGTTTCAGCATTTTGTAACATGCATGTCCGGTGCTTCGGAGGAGACAGATTTTTGTAATCATCTTTCACCTCCTCAAAGCGTCTTCTCAAGGATTTGCTGCCAAACAGAATAATGGTCATTTTTACGACGGAAAAAATCCCGTAGGTTGCGACCCCGAACATCATGATGATCGTCCTAAATTGGTTTTCGAAGAAGTATAGATAAGTGTAACATGGGATCGTTACTAAACACAGTGATAAAGAATTTATCAGGTACAGAAAGATTTGCATCATCCAATAGTAGCTGTATCTTTTGCGACTGATGGGCCAAATTCCGAGAAAGAGTGCAATGTTTTTTGTTATGCGTATCACGTAATTCACATCTTCTTTGTAATACTTGTTCCACATTTTCAGTATTAAAATTGCAATATATGCGATGGGAAACAGATGTCTTTTTTTGGACAAGGCAATGAGAATGAAACCTTACTGATCATCAATTGACTCACAAATCCTTTTCACTGGAGGAACAATGATATAATTTTCGTAATTCAGGACGATGAAATGCAAATTCGCAAAACTCACATCGGCACAATGCTTATCAACACTTTAATAGTGAAAATATACTAAGTGATACGAGGATAGTTGAGTCCTTGACATCTCTAATAACCTTGAACATAGGATTACGATATAAACTTTTTTTAACCTTTCATAACTTCAACGTCGAATACAGAAGTTTTTTAATTAATTATTAATTAATAATTGAGTAGCAATGTTATTGGGCGTATGAACAAAATTTCTATAACTTACAGTTTTGTCGTTGGTACAATAATTCGTTAAAAATCACATTTTTATATGAATTTATTGAAATTTCGATAGCGAAAATGTATCATCTCAACCACGGTTCCTGCAGTTGCGGTAATTGATTAAAAGTGCAAAATTTGTATTTTTTCATGGATAAAATTTACTGGTTAGCAAGAGTAATTTTTTATTTCTAATCTGTACTCTTATTGCGAGTTTTATCGGCCTATGCATGGAGAAGAAATAGTTAAACTCCTGAAAAGCAAAACAAAAACGATAGAAGATGAACAGAATAGGTTCCTTTTCGAACTTATTTGTTACTCTTGTATTCAAATTAGTCGAAAAAAATATAAAAATCTGCCAAGAATTTCAATGTATTCACTATTCAAAAAGACACGATAAAATGATAAAATTTTACTGTAAAATCTAAAAAATGTTGACCCGCATTCTTGACACAGGAACATAGCATGTTTTTTTCGATTAAAAATTCATTTATACTTAAAATATATATTCTTTCACATTGATATTGTGAACAATTACTACCGTCTGGTAAAAATGTACGCGACGTAACAAGGATCCAAATTATGATTTAAATGTTAAAGGTTTCAGCTCCAACGTGATCCTTTTGATCGGAGGAACATTCAAAACTTTATACGATTTCGTTGATGATATTCAGTTGGTAATTCAGTTACATTCACAAAAAATACCAGATTTGAAGGAGTCTCCATAGTTATAATGAATCTAGAGCAAAAAGTTATAAAACCATATGGTAAGCTTTCATTTATAAAATTATAGTTATTGCTGTTTTTAGTACCAAGTACCAGAATTTGCAAAATTCTCTTCACATGTTACCTGAAAGTGTTATTGTCGTACCTAATCAATCGATTCCAATTTTGTATAACAAAAGAATTTACGTCCTCGTATTTTCCCATGAGTTTTTCCAAAAGCAGCATAAGAATTTTCATCCTTCTGGAAGTGGGCGCCAACAATGGTCGTAATTTTGTTATGCTTGATATTCTTAACATAAAAAATTAGCAGAAGCGGCGTGACGCTGACGTTGCTAACGACAATCATTTGATAACGCGCTGAAAGAGTTCTCCTAAATACATTACGATTATCGTGACAATCACGAGCCGACGAATCATTCGTAAGCCCTGTTCGAAAGATGGATTTTCGTAATTCTTTTTCACCTCCTCGAAATACTTTCTCAGGAGCTTAGCAACGTAATTTTCGCCAAACCGACAATCCTATAGATCGCGGCCCTGGACATCGTCGAGATCCTATTAATGTTTCTTCCAAAAAGAAAGATATTAAACATCATATAAAAGAATTCATCAGGGTGAAAAAAGATTTGCATTATTCATAGAAAGCTGGTTTTTATACGATTGACAGGCCGAATTCTGAATGTAATCGCGATATTCTTTGTTACTTAATGCTTGTACACGTGACGATACGATAAAAAACACGGAGAGTTACAATAATAGACATTCTCGGTAACAAAACATATCATTACGGTAGTTGAAACTTTCCAACCCTCCCGTGATTAAATATTCGTTCGATGTCGATATCTCGAGTAAAGAACTTCCAGAGAAAGAATTATGTTTAATAATTCAGCGACGAAGTTCACTGAGCGCTCTCCCTCTCGGGGCTATGAACCGCCATCGATCGTAGTTGTGAATTAATTTATTTCAATTTCGATTACTGAATTGGATCACGTGAATCACAGTTTTTTTGATCGCGGCAGTTGATGGGAAGTGCAGAATTTTCATTTTTCGATCGTCAAAATTTGCTAATATGCGAAATCAGCGGTTGTTTGCATTCGCGTTGTTACCGGCAACGTAAATTTATTATTCTCCCTTGTACGCTGGAAACATCCAGGAAACGCTGACTATAAGACAAAGAAATATTCGATCGAATAATTGGAATAATCGTCCAAGTTGCCATGGACTCGGACCCTCTACATTGTAAATGATTTATTGAAAGAAAAAGACGAGGCGTCGTCGGAGCAATACGCGCAGTTTTTATTCATTCGTTTTTTTCGTCCACTAGAATAAAGTGATGTGTATTTTCACTGCTACGTTCGTTTGAAGCGAAATTAAAACATTTATCATATCGAACATTCCTCGATATTTTCGAATGACAACGTTTCTTCCGAAACATTTTCTCATCTTTTACAGCTTGAGGAAATCATCCCGCGTAGAAAAGCGTCTAGGCAAGCCTCGAGTTTGTAGTGGCCCTGGACGGGCGCGCCCCAAAATAGGCTCGCCCTGCTGGGACCTAGAGTGGCCCTAGTTTATTCGATCCTGACTGTTGAAGTTTTCAGTGGCCCTGGACGGATTTGCCCCGAAATAGGCATTCCCCAGTAGAACCTTTACAGGCCCACTCATGCCAAATCCTGAGTAGATTACATCGTAATGGCCCTGGACAGCGAAGCCCCAAAATAGGCGTTCCCCAGTTGGGCCCTGACAGGCCCACT
>JABFQM010000971.1:0-25996 GCA_022816865.1 Zelostemma sp. ZL-2020
GGCGATTCAGCGACGTGCGCGGAAGGACACTTTTCTGCGCGCAGCCTGATTTACTGAGCGATATTTCGTGGCTGCCGGTTGGCGCCTACCGCCAGCGACCGAGCGCGACAATGGCGACCGCTTGACACTTTGTTTCGAATTATTGCACGCCGAGGACGAGCCTTCCTATTTTCCGCCGCTTTTTTGCCGTGTTTATTAGCAGCCTTTTTTCGGCTCGCTTTTTTTCCACGGGACCTTTGTTGCACGCGCCAGCTCCGCCGTTTCGTTCGTTATCACGCATCCGCTCGCATCCTGCAGAGAACGTTTGACTTGACAAGGGAATTACCACTCGGTCATTGCCGCGGACGAAGCTAGATGATACATCACTCTGCTCTCGGAACTTTTCAATAACTCTCCGCGGAAAGACCGGGGCTTTTTCAAATTATTTCCAGAGGAACTCACATAGCCGTGCATTTTTTAATATTGTATACGAAAAATATCAGACTTTTCTATAGGGGAGAGTGGGGCCTCCCATGCTCACATGACTGAAAGTAGAAGTACAACATTTATGTACGAAAAGACAATAATTTTGACCTATGCGTGACCATGCTGAGATTGTTCGTTTTTTAGTGAAAACTAAACCAAAAAGTAAAAGAAAATGATCCTTTTATTTTTTTTCTGAAACCATCGGTGACTGCATTTCTATATCATTGTTTATTTTTTTAAGAACTTAATCATTTAGCTATCAAATCACTTACGTTTTAATAACGCACATCGACCTATATTCTTTTTAGAAGCCTGTAAATATAGTAAGTGCACATTGGAACAAAGTGTTTATTTCCTGCTTATTTTATCAGAATAATCGATAAGGAACAAGAAAAAACACCAAAAAAAACCAGTAAAAACGAAGATAATATGAATAAGTTTACTAAAAATGGAATTTTAGGGGAAAAAATAAAAGGAAAATGGTACTTCGAAGCTAAGAAACAGATGACTAAGTTTAGCTTTTTTTTCGAGACATTTGTACTGCGAATATTAAATCGATACATGGGACAAAAGTTCAAGATTCGTGAAAGTTGCATTTTGTAGCTAGTACTTTGAACTAAAAAATCCGCGCATTACTTTTCGGAACTGGGAAAACGAAAACAATTAAAAATCAAAAATTAAAAAGTGTTCTTATGTGCCCCACTTTCCCCTACACGATTTGCAAAATTAGATGAATAAAATAATATTTATCTCGAAATAAAGCACATTAATGTTCCTTAATTTCATTCCGAATGAAGTGAATCGTACATCACTGGAATGATTTCATACAGCATTTCAATATTCCAGTTCCATCATGACTTTACGACTCGGAGCAATGTATTTCATGAATCACTCTTCTTCGTGAAATAATAAGCGTTTCGAATGCCCTTGTGTATGCATACAAGCATTTCCCATGCGTGCTTGTAAGTGGAAATGTTGCGCAGTTCGATAGTCAAGACGAGGCATATCTATCGGGTATGGAACTTGTGCAGACTTAATGTCTTGGAACGGACGCTGTATTAGCATATCCGCGTCCAATCGTCGCCCACGTGCCAGGGAGCCGTGGCGAATTGACCCGGAGCTATGACATTGTCATTATTTCAGTGACAGAACAAGCATGCGCGCGATTTTCCACGGAGCATGGCAAGTCCCCGCTAACGAGGGTGAGAAGAGAACAGCGACGTGATAGGAGACAGGAAAAACGGAGGGGTTTCGGCGACGAAGCACTTGCAGGAAACGCCTGAGTTTATGAAGTTTGAAAAATCATGTAGGAACTTTGATGTGGTACCACAAAATCGAACCGTACATTCTTCAATTCAGCACAAAACTATAAAAAGTTGTTCAATTTTGTCTTTGTTCATTAACTTTTAGCAATAGAGAGATTAAAGTACGTGGACTTTTTTTATTGTGGAATGATAATTAAGTAGTCGGATCAAGGAAACTGAAGTGTCTCGGAACCATCATCGTCAGGGAGTAGATACAAGAGTTACCCTGTTATTTATCTTTATGGACCTCGGGCAGAGGGTAAGCACACTTACTCGAGGGCGAAACGTAAGCCGTCAAGGGTGGTAAGAGATTGTTTGCCCTACTGACTGTACTTTTAAGAAGCTTTGCATTATCTAATCGAAAGATGATTTTTCCTCAACAAATTGTTTCGATTTTGAAAACAATTTTTCGACGCGTAAACGTGTGAACTCTGGCCTTCTTTTGTCCCTTCAAAAGATCGATACGAATTACGAGAAAAGTGGTGACAAATTAATCCTTTGCCTCCTAATCGGCTTTGGATGATTTAGCGTTGAGTAGAGGATGCGATACGACCACCGCAAAAGAAAGAGCGCTCTCGAGAACGTATTCCCTTCTTGCGAGTGTTATCGAAGCTCGGCTCCGATACTGTTCTCGAAACAGCTTTGAAACAGCGAAGCTTTCGGTAGTCCATACGTCATATCAGCAGTTTGTAAAATGACTGCTATGAAAAATAAGTAAAGTCGAGGCAAATCTTTTTTCTTTTCATTTATAGAGGAACAGGCATAGTTGGAAGGGTGCAAGGATATCGATTTATTCGGTATTCTTGGATATTCTTTTATTTTTAACAACGATTGTTGGAGTACATGTGATGGTGTGCATCTCGTATTTACAATATAATATGGTATTTACATCGAAGTGTCACAACAATATTTATACATGAATAATTTTCTTCCAACTGACGAAATGAAATCGATAAAATTTGTTCAAACGAAGCAAACAAACTTAAACATCGAGCAACATCAGTATTTAAACTTCGTATGTTTATTCAAGAACAATTAAATGATATAAACATCATCAATAGAGTACAGGTATTTTAGTTTCAGTTGATGATTCTTGGTAATTTAAGGGTTCTGGCGATAGCAGAAGTTTTTTATCGTTTAATTCAGAAATTGAAAGAACAGCGGTGTTCTATCTACTGGGTAATATATTGAGTAAAACAAACGAAACTTATAAACCAATTCATAAGTCTTGCTCGTTTTTAATCAGATTTATTATACCAAATAGAAAGAAAGTTATGTTAACCTCCGAATCCCTTAAAAATGATTCGATCTAAGAGATTTTCTATTACGATTGAATGTAAGTGTAATGTAGGTTTCGAACGTGCTTACAACTTTTCTAAAGCCATTTTCTCGCGTGCTTACAGTAACGAGAAAAAAGACAACGCCGTGATTCCATCCGGCAATCTTAAATTACATGTATTGCTGTACAGAATACTGTAGGGTTTTTAGTAGAAATTCACCTTAAAAATTACTTGTTTTTACATTAATTTAAATTTCCTTAGACGCTACTGTTATTCCTCATACCCTAATTAAGGACACGCAAAACTTTCCTGAACACAACGATTTTCCGGAATTGTAAATACTCTCAAATCAAAACTGGTAATTTTAAAAATTGTCAACTCCAGAAGATTTTGTCGTACCAAAAATAACAAAAATTCCATTCTGAGTCTTTGATTGTGCAATGCATCCTCGGAAAAAATGTCAAATAGTCTTGAAAAAAATAAGATTAAGAGGCGCAATCATTTACATAATTTGGAATAATATTCCACAATTCGAAGACAGACGCTTAACCCTATGTCGAGCTTAGTTCGTGGGGATTTAGCGGTGGCATGGGCGACCGTTCGCGTGTATTTAAAACGAGAATACGCGTCGTCCGATTCACTGTTTGAAGTTAAATGGAGTGTAAATGGCAGATAACAAACCGGCACTGTTTCCGATTACAGCATTCATTGTTTTCTACCATTATGCGCGCTTCGGCGGTTTATGTGTGACGTGATTACTGTTTACGATCTATTTATTGCTGCTACTCGCGATTCAACGGCTTATAATGTGTCGCCCCGCCCTGTATCGGTTTTCACACATTCGTACGTCCCGGAATAACTCTCGTTTCCGAACCTGTCAACCAAACTCGCTTCATTTATTCGACAATATTTTTCATCGTTTTTACATTCCGAATAAAGATTCGATATTTTAATTCAATTGCTCGCGAGCGCTGTTTGTTTCGTCGCGAAGTAAACATTTCTCTACTTGTTCCGAACGATCTATTTGTTTATTTCAAACGATTTTTCGCATTTTCAGATCAAAAAAATTCGCGATTTCAATTTTATTGAAATTGAATATCTTCGATCGAAATCGATTGTTTTACTCGCTTGTTTTTTAATGCGTAAATTTCTGGATTGATAGGTTACGATTATTTTAGAGTATCTTAATTCAACCTTATATGGTACATTATAGACAAGTGATTTTTATACAAATTTGTCTATCTAATATTGACTAGACAGGGATCGTCTTTCAGTGAGCTTAACATATTTATATCATAATTTCGTATCATTTAATATATGCCATTTGGTATTTCATGCCTGACTTATTTTAAATTGAAGAAACACTTCATAGAAGTTCAAAAAGTGCTTTGTCTTCAATACTTTGGAATGTTCATTCAGCCTTAATTCTTGTTGATTATTTACAAGTTAACTACATATTCAATCCCTACCATTGAATTTGACGAAATTGTACACATTGTTCTCACAAACTTATCAAAAATAATATCACCTTTCGCCTTTTCATTAAAAAAATATAAAAACATATTGGAAGATAAACTTTTTACAACTCATAGCATAACAGGAACGAATAAACAATTCGTATTTCGAATACTTTTGCACTTCCAAAAATACTCAGTTTAGTTCGAAAAACGCAAACTTTTTTCAAGCATCATAAGAGTATACCGTACCAGGAAAAACTGGCTCTGAAAGTTCCTCGCGTCGTCACTTTCCATGAACGGTGGCAGCTCTTCGTTTGACCTCCACCTGATCCACTATAGCGTCACTCTCCTTGTCCTGATGAGCGGTCATATGCCTCGTGAGATGATGCCTCTCCCGGAAGCTCTCGTCGCAGACCGGACACCTGAGCTTATCCTCCCTTCGTCTCCTCGCAGCCTCCCCGATACTCTCGCTTTTATGATGCGACCTCATATGATAAACAAGATCAGAAGTCATGCGAAAGGACAAATTGCACTTGGCGCAAACGTTCTGCGCCGGAAGGGCCAAAGCAGCGAACGACGGCGGCAAAAGACCAGCGACCCCAGCGGTCGCCAAGAATCTGGGTCTCGCCAGAGCTTCCGCCATCGGTGGAAAAACCGCCGACATCGGATTGTACGGCAAATTCTGATACATCGAAGGTAACTCCGGCCGGAACGCGTTCATTTTCGGGCTGGGCGCTTTCGGGTGTTGCGCGATTTGCGGTATCTTCAGATTCTCCAGAATGTTCCCACTTTGCTGGGCCTCGCTCGTCACCAGGAACGGGTACGGCATCTTCGCGGCGGAGAAATTCGAGGCGTACTTATAGGCCATGTTGGGAAGGGAACTCATGACCGGGGGACTGATGCTGCTCTGGTAACTCAATCTATCGGGAGAAATCGAGGATCTCGGCGAAGTTTGGCTGTCTTCGAAACCGTTTCTCTGGGAGCCCAAGATGACTTTAGTGAACGCGCTTCTGGACTCCCCGTGTTGTCGTTCCGGGCAGCAGAGGTCGAGCTGCTCGTTGCCGCATCTTCCGATAACCGTTTGGGGCGGTTGATGATGAGGAAACGGAGGACTCGGCGTCTTCTGTAATCGAATCGGTGGGTACCTTCGACCTTCGGGTTCAGGTGAAAGTCCTGGCAGGGTTGGAGTCAGTGTCCGAGGCGACATGTAGGGCCCATTCGACGGGATCGAAGGGTCCGTTTTCAAAGATCTGCTTCGCTCCGCCTCGTAGTGCTTCACCGTCAGATTCTGGGGAACTCGATCGTTTTCTTGGGCGCGATCTTTCCTGATTTCCTCGCTGAGTCGTTCAATGGAAGCCACGCGCAATTTCGCGCTCTGCCGCCTAACGAGATTTTCGTCCGGCGCCACGAGGAAAGCGACGTCGAAGGAGCGCTTGTTGGACGTCCTCTGTACGGGGTACGACGCGTCGGAGGGTAGCTCTTCGCAGATGGTTGCTTTCGAGGTCGCCATTGTGTTGGAAACTGTTGCGCCGCGTTCTATACCTCCTGATCGATCTTCCATTGTCATCGTGAGCGGGTTTTTGAGAGTCAACGATCATTCTGAAGGAAATAAGGGAAGAGAAATTTAGACAAGATACGTATTTCATCTCGATTTGTCATTTAAAAAGCACGAAAAGTAGTGGAGTAATTATAAAAAACTTACCAAGTATCGGCGACGAAGCAGGAATAATTCTCAGCGATGAAGAATCTCCATAAACTTGAGCACGCTTCACGATAAAAATGTTTCTTGCTTTCTGCAAGTTTGCACCACTTTAACACGAGTCCAAGATAATGAAGAGGAGGCACACGAGCACCCCCTCCGTGAACAAGGTTGCACTGATAATGACCAAGCGAACGTCTGTCGAGCCAATTCGAGTCTGACAACACGGACCGGTGGTCCAGACTGAAATGCGGAACTGGTTCCGCGCATCCTCGTATTTAGGGGTGAATCGCGTTCTCCGGTGACAGTCAGGCGTAGGCGGCCGAGGGTGGCATCGAGCCAATGGTAACGTTTCCATTGGGGTTCGAGGGTGGAGTCTTTCAGGGGTGAACATATTCGGTCGTCGGGACGCGTCTGCTATTCTACTCTGGCCACGCCTACATATTTCAGGTTCGACACATGTGTGCCGCGCTCTTCTCTCTGCGCAGAAACGAGACTCTATCTTCGAAGCCTGGCGCTACCAAACGCGAACTATCTATACGTCCCGTACTGACAAACGATCTTGAATATTTTTAACGCCGTCCCCGGAGCCCCCGCTTTTTCACGTTATCCGGCTGCGACGTTCGACAGACTCACTGATTCGCGATTGTACACGCGTTTCACTAATAACCGACACAATCGATAAGGAATCGATTACAAAGAGAGATGGTTTGTTGGAAATGATCTTTTTGAAATTGCACATGTGGAAAGCTGTGGGTACCGGGGTTATTACTTTTTGGCTCTCTCGCGGAAAAAATGCACTAAAGTATTGCAGCGATGTAGATTAACGAAGGGATTGATGTTGCGCGTTCACATTCGTTTGGGTAAATTGTTTTGCCAACTCTCGACACGGGATTTGAAATTTTTCGATTTTTTCGAGATTTGGAAGATATGTCATATATGTTCTCCTGAATGCTAAAAATATGGCTATATTTTTACTTTACCAAAGTACCACTATCTTTAATATAAGACGCAAAACGGATTCAAATATGTTCTAAAAATCCTCCCTTGACGTTGTTTCATTTTTAAAATTTGATTGTTTACCCAAACACTTCGTAGTGACAGGTTTATTATATTTTTAAACTGAATTCAGTATCATTTTTTACTGTTCATCACATTTTTTGTAGTTTATTATTTCAGTACATATTCAGTAAAAAATGTACAAATGTATCGAGCGTATCAAAGATTTTTTGTAATTATGATAATAAATAAGTGACGAATGAGTTTCTTATTCATAGAATGAAAGTTCATTTTTTCATAAAAAATATACATAATTGCATGCCATAACTGCGAAAGCGTACTGAGAGAAATTTCCCATATGGAACCCCAGATTCTCCGTCGGAACGGTCATCTTGCGGAACGAGCTCTCGTCACCGAAGAGTAATGAGCCGTGCTAAATCGACCGTATCGGGCAGAAGGTGCCGCTTAGAATTACTCAGGGGATCATCGCATTTCGAATCTCCTCCGTCAATTATTTACTTTCATCGTTATTTTGTAATTGAAAAACGAATTCGTAAATCAAAATGTTATAAACTTGTAACAACGAATGGAGTTACGATGAAATGAACACATTCGATTTTTCAATTAATCAAATGATGAAACAACAACTTTCACTTTCAATGCAACACACTCTCTCCAACGGAAACCTGAATTTCTCGACTGGGAAAAGTTTCGTTTTTCCGAATTCTTCATTGACCTACTACCCTCTTTAAGATTTTCTTCATTATTATTATTTTGTATTATCCTTGGAAACACAATTATACGTTTGGACAGGAAAAAGAACACACGAACGGTTACGTCTGGCAGGAACAAAAGGTAATCGATCATAAGCAGGCGATCCATTTAAGCTGCCACCCGAAGTCCGCCGACTTCTTTGCACCGTATCCGTGATTCGGTCGATTCTTTAGGGGTTTCTCAGGGGTTAAAGGACATTAACTTCTTGATTGAGTCGGAAAAAAGTTGTAATGATGTTTCGATTCCATCCTCATCTCGCCACGTACAGCATTGATGCGAATTTGAAATTACACAAAAATCGTATTCTTAAAGGCGAATTCAATCAAACTGCTTAATCTAATCAAACATTCTCTTGCAGAAAACTTTCGAGATTTAAAAAGTGGATCCATTTACGTCTTCACGACTTTCATGCGTATTCGCTATAATAGTTGGCTATAAAGTGTATTTATATACCGACATTATTTTGGTTATAACACTAAATGTGATTAGTATTTGAATAGCTTTGTCGATGAAACGCGCAAGATAGCAACCACTAATAGTAAGACGAGCAAATCCAATCCTATAATCCAAGTCATAATTTGGTTGAATCGCTGTGGGGACATTACGAGCGGCACGCGTCGCTCTGCTGGATGCTAGAAAGTGTCTGTATCTTGGCAGCGCCAGTCATGGATTAGAATTGATATTTATTGCCACTTGCCGAAGGATCGTCAGGTTCACACGAATGCTGAAAGTTTTATTGCCCTGGTCCCACAATGCAGTAATTTTATGACCCGGAAGAATGAAACAAGGAGCGATATTTTCGACTGAATCTTTTAATTTTGAAAAGCACGTTGGTGCAACCAAAAGCATGTAGTTTAATTTGAAAGCACGGGTAAGAGAATTATTAACGAACGCTTCTAATCCATCCGACGGAAGAGTATGACTTCAATGCTTTTACATTAAGAGCCGAGTGGAAGAGTCACGATGAATTTCACTCTTAGAAAAAATATGGCTGCAAACGAAGCAGGTTCTCGTGAAGCTCGTGCAGCTTTGAAAGCGTGGGGTGCGTTAATGGGCCATTGATAAACGACCTCTCCTCGCACATCGTATTCGTCGTTCGGCATCATGTCGATGATTTGTTTAACCCATTCATTACGCGTTTGGTGTACTTAATCCAAAGAGCTGATCTCATCGAAAACGAGAGTATTCTTTCAGCTTTATTAATGTTTTTTACAGCCCTTACAATTTTTTTTTATCATCGCAAATTTGAATACTTTTGGGGCATGGAATAACGAAGAAGAATATGTGCATATCTTGCGAAGCACTTGTTAAGTCTTTGATAAATTGACGGCATGACGAGTTCAGAGGATTTCAGAAATGAGAAAACGCTCACACTTATTTATCTTTCCTTGAGCGAGTACTGATGATTCAGATTTTATTGATATAAAAGTTGCCTACATTCTCGTTTCAACTTCAAGACCAGGCGAAATAAAGTCAACTCGGTTATCAATGCAAAGTCTGACGATATAAACAGATGTAAACGAATTTAAAAGTCATATTCTGCCTTGATAGTACTAATTTCTGCCGATCAGCACAACTCTTCGTGCCTTTTTTGTTCATCCAAGATAAATTCATCCATCGCACATGTGTGACGTTCAAAGGGCAATCAAATCGAGCAATAGTTTTTGCGAGACACTCCGCTAGTTCGAAACATGCAGTGTTAATGCGGAAACTTCTCGACTAGGCAAATCACGTTTACGCAAACACCCGCCCAAGATAGCGCTAGCCGATAGCGTGTCGCGCATTAATTTTCCGTCGCCGTTTTACTCCGCTTAACGACACGGCAATGGTACATGACTCGCGGCAACATTACTCCCCGTTTCTCGCCTCTTAGGTAAGGAATTCACGTAACGCATAAGCAACGCAATGCGCGCAGCCACCGTGTGCACGGAGATAACAACATTCCGCGAACTGGCAGGAGGGTTACATCTTAGCGTACGTGGTGTACCATTAAATTTCCCACCGTCACGTCAGATATCAGCATGGCTCGATAAGAAGAGGGATTCTGAACCCAACTTCTCATGTTTATCAATCGTTTATTGATTTCCAGTTTAAGTTATAATCTAATTGATTAAAATGTACATGAGATTGATAAGGAAACTTCGACTTTCCATACGAAAACGTCTACTCCGTAGGTATTAGGAATGAAAATTGGAATTGAAGTAGATATTGGGATAACAAAGTAGGTAGGGAAAGCAAAGGGAAAGATCGGAGAAGCAGGAAGCAGAAAGAAAGTAAGGGAGTTATTAGAATGGCCCGGAAAAGATGGCGCGGAGTCGCTCCGTATTTTTATACTGTATGGCCACTGTTTTGCATAATCCCGCACTTAGCTCGCTATGCAGATCTCTGTTCCTTCGTCCTGTAGTAACCCGAGTGCGTTCCACCGTCTCTGGCGAATGACGTACGACTCAGTACCAAGCACTACGGGTTCCTCGGCTAACGTCGCCATCGTCTTTCTCTTCACTGAGCTTTTATCGGCAGGCGGGAGCAGACATTTTTATCAGTCCTTAGAGGACGAACGTATGACATATTCTCGATCTTCCAACACTTTTATCGACAATTCCTGAGTGACAATTCTTCTCTCTGGGATGGAAGAAAATTTGAATGCCAAAGAAGGAAGATTCCTCGATCTCGAATGCAAGCACAGGTGTTTGGCCTGTCGAATGTGTTTGGAAGTGCTCCGGAAGGCAGGACAAATTACAGCGAAGGACTTAATCTACGTTTGCCTCTCCAGGGAGAATCAGTCACATCTGTGTTTTCTGAAAGCGACGTTGCGCTTCGTTCCGGTCTTCGTCGTAAGATTGATGACGCGATTGCTCTCTGCTTTTTTTCGGTACAGCGCTATTCCAGATTCCAGGGTTAACCAAACCCTTCTTTCTATCGCTGTACAAAAGCAGAGATTTTGGGTCACTTTTGCAAGGGTGTAAAAATATTTACGAGAGTCGGTGCTTACAAAGCATTTAGAAGAATTATCCAGGCAAGAAATCCTAATTAAAGCCTAGGTATACATATTTAAGTCTTCGTCCAGCGTTAAGATCAACATAGCATAACTCCCCGGTGGCCGAGACTCATGCATATTCCTCCGGCTAAACAAACACCGGTAGAGAGACGGAGACGAAAGTCCCGGCACGCACTCCGGGCATACGGGGTAGCTTTACGAGCGGACAACTAAGGTATGCTCTGACGGTGCAGTCCCTCTTTTCCTCCGGCTTCTCTCGTCCTCGTTTATTGCGCTTTTCGTTACGCGACGTAAGCAACGGACCACGGATTTTATGCTTCAGAATCTCGCGGATACATACCGTGACGACGCTGCTCCGTCAGAGTCCCGTGCCTTCAACGCCGTAACTTTGACGGTTTATCCGCGTTCGCTGTTTCTTGTTTTGAAATGTATCATTCACTCGTCATTAAAATGTCAAGAATACTTATGAATAAAACAAAACGCGTTGTCCAACTTGTTTACGATTCCGGATTTTCCAAATACGTTATAAATCTTGGTATAAAGAGATTTCACGTGTTTGATAACGCCGAAAAAAGAACTCTATAAAATGTTTTTCCAGTCCTGATTTTTAATACTTTTCTTAGGTAAAGACCAACATTTCTTCCGATAAAAATAACATTCCTCTATTCACGCTTATTTGCACCGCCAAACGAATATACGAAAAAATCCTGCAGCGAATAAGCCGCCTTCCAAACAGTCCTCCTCAAAGCAGCGGTACTCAGCGCAGATTACAGAAGAGTCCGCAATCGCGTTCTGGTATACGCATCCACGGATGTACGTAGGACATATGGTTCTTGGCGCGACACTCGGCCCCCATTCATGAAGAACTCGAAAAGAACTAGGCTTGGGGTTCCATCGACCCCCGTCTGCCCCCGTCCCCTTCCTCGCGTCTAAGAGTCCTCATGAGTTTTCAATGAGATTAGCGGCCCATCTGTGCCAAGACCGACCCCATAGTCATCATCGACCACGGACAAAGCTAGTCAACCTGCTCACTGCCGTCGACTCTCTATGGGGTTTCTGTTTCTCTCTATCGCGGTGTCAGACACCATACATGCACTTGCCGTGTCACGTCGGGGGTTGGCCAGCGCCTCGGTTTTAAACCCCCTGCATCATATGGTCGCGTTTAAAATCGCCATTGACCGCAGCGTGTTATAATAAAAACCAGGCGGAACACGTGCTACGATGATATTGAATGTACACATTTATTGCCGTTTAAAAAGTGGAGTTGGAAGAATTTTATCGCTCCGATTGATGAATGAATTTGTATGTCCTATTTTCAAAGACTCGGATTTGTCTTTGGACGCGACGTTTAATAGATCGAAGAGGATTTTTTCTCGGGACATTTTTTAACTGAAAAATGTTCATCTTTATGGGATGGAAGAAATGATTAGCTCGAGAAATATGTTTGACGAATTTGAGATATTTCGAACTCGCCGCAAATGGGCTTGATTAAGAATCGATATCGGGCTTCGATCCAACGAAGAATACTTCGGGGGGCACTGGGTCTCGGCGGCGTTGCCCCATATGGAGACTGCCCGGCGCATATGTTACGACAACGCCGCTAACGACGTGCCTCGGGCCTTCGTAATGTTAAACTGTGGTTCATTTTTCGCCCCTTGCGCAAAGTAAATAACCTCACGGTCGTCAAAGGGAAATGGGCTTTCCCGGTTTACGAATGCTGATTGAGAAGTTCTTTTTTGCTATCGTTTTAAATTCGTTCCGCATTTGATCATTTTCAAGGGTAGTTGACTTTTCGTAGGCATCGAAATTCAAACTTTTACTTCATGGAAATACGTGGCATCAAATTCCATCCGGTTATCATTACCTGCGATATTTTGTAACGATTAAAACAACAATTACGTGTTCCCAATTTGCGTGCGACCACGACGACGTATTTATTGGAAAAATATTGTTGCAAAGTCGAGAGAGTTAAAAATGAACGAGCGCATGCGTCCTCGAATGATACGCATTTCCGCAAAATCTGTTCCTCGCACGAGCACCCAAAATCCTAATTAAACGCCAGATTCGTATTTGCTCCGCTTTCCCTCTACACACTTAATCCCGAGGAAGAGCCGATAATATCGATCGAATTCGCACGATACGTGAAGTTAATTAAATTAAAATGCTGGTATAATAGTGCGCCAGCTGGCTCGGCCAGAAATACAACCTGGTATCAAAGAGAGAGGGGCCGCCGGCGTATAATACGTAACTCATTTAGTGCCGCAGGTTGACAAAAAAG
This sequence comes from Zelostemma sp. ZL-2020, assembly GCA_022816865.1. Classification (NCBI taxonomy): domain Eukaryota; kingdom Metazoa; phylum Arthropoda; class Insecta; order Hymenoptera; family Platygastridae; genus Zelostemma; species Zelostemma sp. ZL-2020. Next base: position 13,255 of record JABFQM010000971.1, read on the forward strand.
CAAGGGATCCAGCCTTGAGCGCGATTTTGACTGGCCAAAAGTGTTTAAGGCCCCCACATTTTTCGCCCCCTTTTTTCCATGTCGCAATTCTTTGATAGCGTACAACTTGTAACGCAAAAATAATTTGTAATATCACGGAAAACTCGCATGATTCCATTTCTTTCCTTTCAAATATCTTTTCGTTTGGTATTCGTTTTTTCGAGTTGGAAAAATGGATTTTACGAACACTTTGGAAGTATCAGCAATTATCGGCTTTGATGGAACCGCCCGTATTTCGGATATATTAACAGCATATTTGCGGCAACGTGAACACGATTCTTTGTCATAGTCGAATGATTTTTGTCTCTCGAGGGGGTGCAAGGTCCCCGACTAGAGAGTAGCTGAGCCAGTGCGCCATTGTATTCCAGGGGTCATATTGTACAAAGGTACCCTCATCCAAGTCCTACAGTGTACCCCCTTTTTGTGCATCTGTCTCCAATCAGCGGCGTATGAAAATGGAATACGCGCCTAGCTGCTCGCCACTAGAAACTTATTGCGAAGAAACTACTTCATCCCGGCCAAATAAATATAGCCGCATTGATGTTCTGAAAAAAATACGCCACGTTCGCAATACGACAACATATAAATCGTAATATTTTTTATCATCTTCTCTTCAGATTACTAGATAGATCTCAATTCGGCACAATCTATCCAACAAAATTTAGACTTAAACTAATGATCCGACCTGATTTACACCCAGATTATACCTGAATTAAGGTTCAGTTCAGGTCTAGACCAAAATTAGGCCTAATCGTTACGGTTCATCTCCAAACTTTTCAGGAATCAATCAAAATCATGACCTTGAGATGAGCATCATCTACGAAATCGATATTCCACATAAACGGCATTCAATTAATAGCAGTACTTACGGTCTTACTTGAATGTCCATCTGGTGCACCTAATCGCATGCAATTACCGAACCCAAGCGGTCGAATAATGTCCTGTTTGCACGTATATAAGGAAACAGCTTGCGCATGGTTGCGAATCTGTACATCGAGTACACGACGACGCGGCTAAAACAGTCTCCTTACTTCCATGGCTGGTTCAGCATGCGCGAACAAAAACATCCCGCTAGCTCTCCGTGCATTGATTCGATCGACAGCAGCCAGTGTCGAGAGATAACTGAAACTGGAGGGTGCACATACGGGGTTCTCGTGAAGAATAGGCGCACTTAACTCGGGGCTGCTTAAACAGTTGTTTGACTGGCATTATGCATTAACATGTGGCCGCTGCCACCGCGTATTAGCGCCGAGGCTGTTGCATGGAATTCAGGCATTTATCGTATGCATATTTAGGACGACACGATTGTGCTATTCATTCTGTCATGTACGTGGAATTACAAACTTTGATCGTGAAAAGCCGTAATTCAGAAAAAAAGGAATTTTCAACGTACAAAATCCCTGCTTGAACTAAATTACGTATTCGTTTTTTATTCGTAGAAAAAACTAGGCCTGAAATTGAACAGGCCAAATTTACCTTGACTTTGATTAGATCTAATGTTTCTTATTTATGAGTAGAACTCGGGTCCAATTTAGACCTAGTTTGTGTCTAGAATCATATACGAAACCGTGTAAATAAGATAAAGGATAAAAATGCAATCACGGATTTTTCTTTTTGAACTCGTAAAGTAGCCACTGTCTAAAGTTGGCAGGAAAAAAGTCTAATCAAGACTACGAAGAGGAGCAATAGGTATAACGTTTCATATATGAAATCGCTTTTAAATCGGCTTAGAGTTAACTAGTGGCACTTTAAGCTGCCCAGTGAAATGATTATCAGGGCTTCCCACTACGTGGACCTGTGGTTTTGCGCTAGCTGTTATCGCCCGTTGATTAATTGTTATGCAATATGACGTCACAGCGGCCCGGATTAGGATCCCGTAGGTGGGCGTGTGCGAGCGATGAAGAGAGAAGGGTCGACTGTCGGGTTCTAGGGAAGGATTCATACGCATTGGGATGCGAGAGGAGCGGGCACGAAGTTCCTGGCTAATCCTCGAATTTGAGCCAGCCGAACATAGGATGTTGATGAATATTGATACCTTCTACGAGTAGTCTACGCTGGCTGAGAAGCACAAGGTGTCGCGTTCTCTCGCACCAAGGATATACGTATGCAACATGATGATGCAAGATACATCGCAGCTGCCTGCAGATATGCTGCGACGTTGACACCGGACTTGCTTCCCACGTGCTGCAATGTTCCATAGATTAACTGGGCTATTGCGCCCTTGCAGAAAAGATTTCGTGAATCTATCAACTTTACGCTTCGAAGTGTGATACTGCGATGTTTGATGAGACAGAAAAGGAGAAAAAATATGATTTAAGAACGTTGTTCTCTTTCGGATTCCTCCACAAAAGGTGTCATATTTCTCGCTGTACAGAATCAGGAAGAATTAATGACAAGATACGATACGGCATTCAAAAATACAAGGAGATTACGTCAACAATTGTTTTCACCTATTATTTAGCTAAATAAAAGAAGTTATAAATCTTGTACGCGCCGCAGTCGCGAGGTGCTCCATTACATTTTGCGATGAACAGTGCCCTCCTCCATCGGCCATTATGCCTTTGAGATAGTAGGGAATACCGCTCCTTTATCTCGACGGAAAGTAATGCTTGGGAATCAAGGGTTAATTCTCCGCCACCGTAAAGTATTTTATCTGGAGCGCGAGACACCTCGCTGGAAGTATTAAATATGGTAATAGCCCATGGAACGGAAGTTGTTGCCGATTCCTACAGATTTTCCGTCTTGCTTTCAACGTCGTTTAGAATCAGAGCCTGATATTCCGATAGTCAACATCTATTCCTTTTATCCGGAAGTTATTGTCAATAAAAATGAAGGCTGAACTCGAACCACCTTCCGACTTCTGTCGCATTCGTAACAGTTCGCAAATCTGTAACAGTCTCCGAGAGAACTTGGTCCAGGGTTTTTTTCGACACCTGATCCCTTCGATAGATGCTATCGGAAAAATTGGATTCACTCTTAGGGTGACCGCTGAAACGTATAAGCAGCTCATAAAATATTTTTTAGCTTTCGACCGCAACGATAGGATTTATTTTACGGTCAGATAAGAATCTGACCGGGAAGCACCCCGAACCGCAATTTATATACATACAATTCCGAAGGGTCTTACAAAATATAAGCGCCATTATCATTTGAGACCTAAAATGTGTCTCGTTAATCCCGTCGCGTTCTGCTTTGTCCTGAAAATTTAATTTATATCGCGAATCCCCACCTTATAGTCAGGTTTTCACGAAAGATTTTGCTAACGTGTATCGCATTTCATAACGCCGGAACAAGGGAAATAACAAACGACGTCGTGGACGCGAGGCGTTATACGTCGGCCCGACTTTTCCGTTAGAGTAGAGATGGACTTCCCCAGCCTCTCGACCTGTCTGCCTCATTTTCTTTAGCCACCAGGAAAATATCAGCCCGCAATATTTTTCACGCGACGCAGTCTCGATCTCGGAAACTCGAGAGCTATTCTTTCAAAGCAATGGTTCAATTTGGGTCAGCGAATTGCCTTATTGACAGGAAAAGTGGACGCCCCGAGGGATCCACGATGTCTCAGATGGAGCGCAAAATCGAGTTTCGAGAACGCACCGTTCGCCGTCCTTGCGATAAGCGACCGAGAGACGATTTCGATACTTTTACGGTCGTCTATATTTATAACACCGTCATTATTGTCGAATATTTTTTAGCTTTTTTATTCCTCGTTTTTGCCTCGTCGATTATATCTTTCGTTTTTGATTAAACATGAAGGGTTCAAAGTTCAATTAATCTAAGCCTCCGAACTTTTTGTCAAATTACCCCGGGATCAATAAAATCAGAATCGCAGAGTAAATTTGTACAACTTTGAAACTGACTATTTTAAAGATAAACGTGTAAGCAACGTTGTAAAGCGAATCTGCAATAAAGAAAAGAAAAGAGGGAGCGATAAAACGCGAAATCGTATTATTAATCCGAAATGGACCGGCGAGATGATGCGCCGAAGGATAAGCGCGTATATATATATAGGAAGTAGATGTTAGGGATCAATGTCATAGAGACACTCGACGTGGTGTGCTGACGTAAAAAGTGCCCGGGGTAAATATCCGCCGTGGGGGTGCTCGGGAAGGCACGAAGACGTTCATTCGCAGCGACAGGAGCCGAGTGACCGAGTCAACTCGCGGTGCGTTTGATCCAATAAAAAGCACGTCTTTCATGTATTCCATTCGCACTTTCGAAAAGCGAGATATCGCCTAGCAAAAAGCGATGACAGACCTGATAATTTTCTGATTAAAATCCTTTCCCATATTCGTCTTCTTCGAGGTAAAAAACGAAAATTGTATTTCCCGCGATACAAACTTTTCGCGATATCGAGTAAAATAGAAACCGGTATCTCATCTACGGGACGTAAAAATATCGCTTTATCAATTTCACGGGACAACGCGGTTCACCGTTGTAATCCGAGGTTGAAAGTCGTCTTTTTACTCGTCGTTTAATATTGCACGCTATAATCTCCGGGGGGGTTCGAACGAGAACGGGCATCGCACACTGTTACGCCGTGCGAAACGCGTCCCGTTGCGCTGTACGCAGCCGAGGCGGTACTTAACGTAAGTACATCGGGCTCGGTGGAAAATAAAGAAGGAGGTCGCCGCTTCTCGTTTCTCCACCTTCGGACCACGGGACAATGTTATTTTACGCCGCGGTGCGTCTGAGCCTCTTTCATCCGGATCCACTTCGCGAGCCTGGGCCACAGCATCCTGTGTAACATTTAATCTGATCACACGTAGATTATATCGGCCATGGATCCGCTCGCGCGCGAAATGTTCTTCGTGAAAAGAAAGAACTTTGATTCGAGCGTCCCCTTTTTCTAACGTGACTCTACCCCTCGCGCGCTGGCCTTTTTTTCATATTTCGTTACCGAAGCCATAAGGATCCTGAGATTGTCGAAGGAGATAGGAAGCTATTCGATTTTCACGAAATCAATTGGTCCGAAAATGCTTGGGGTCTCCGTTTTTTAAAATTGTTTCGGGAAGCGAAAGCAACATTTATCGCATCGACACGCTCGGCGTCTTCGTTCATATGCCAAAAGCGAATGAACATAGCTTGTATTTTGATCAGGAAGCTCATATATTTTCCTATTCGTGCGAGCGGTTCGGGAATATTGTAATTTGCATCGGAGACGGTGAAAAGAACTAAGTCGATGGTGGAAGGAGGCCACGGAGCCATTGGAATCGTCGGGGTATGCAAATTGCACAGCCGTGCGCTCCAAATCTTCGAATCTGGACCTGGAATATAACTGCGAACTCTGAAAATGATGCGTCCATGTGTCTTGTTTCGCGACGTATATTAACAATGAATCGAGATATTTCAAAAGTAACAATGCCCCGCAAAAAGTCGCGAGCGTCGTTGAAGAAAATGAAAAATCTTCGCCCAATCAAGCTCGCGGCAAAAATTGAAATTCATAAATGCAGCCTCGGGGATCGATAATTTATTGAATAAATTTCGACTGCGCGACTAAATTAGACTTAAAGCCTGTCTCCGAACGTGCCAACTCGAGAGAAAGAGCGGTAACGTTCTTCAACCACAGGAACCTGTGGTTAATGGCGCTGAATCACAGATTGCGCGCTCCCCTAAATTCGAGTTTATCGTCAACCCTTTACCACGCTAGAGATCGCACAAACTCACGCGAGAGTCCGCGAACATCGGCACTTTGTTCCTCGGCCACCTACGTACATATGTCTTAAATTCATTCCCGGAATGAAGAAATCGCGACGGCCGATACCTTGTTATCAGCGCCAAGCAATACCCGCGGAATAATTTCCGAATCCATCAATCACGTTATCGAAAAATGCCGATACTCATTAGTGGGTATAATTAATGAGATGCCATCAGCAAGGAAAGTTATTCAATTGGCGCGAATCGCTCGTTTAGCGCCCAGCTCGCGCTTCCGACGGGCCGATCAAGCACGCTCGCAAAGCTGCGGTCTCGCGCTGATAAATCCGATCGCGATGCAATAAATCAATTATAATATTCCACGGTTCGCTGGGGTATCGGTTATTAGTGAAACCCGTCGCCATACCGGAAGGCGCTCGTATATATCCACGAGTGTTTCTCTCTATTACAAATTTCGTGTTTTCCGTGCTTCATACGGACGAAGGCCCCTACCACCGCACTCTTTTGTCTTTTCCTCTTCTCGCTCGAGTATATCTGTCTGTCCGACTGTACTCATTGTCTATAACGCGTCTCCGTGTTTGCCAGCCCTTTTCGCGGGACCTAGGGATTCGCACTTCGACGACCGTAACGCGCGGCATTATTCACCCCTTATTGGATTTGCCGATTTTTCCGGCACGAGTGACGACGCGCGGAATCCGTGACGTCGGGCATAAATCCTGACGTTTCGCTCGGTCTTGACTGATTCTTTCTCAATGTCCACTCGTTAGATCGATGTCTTTAAATAATTGAAAAATATGTCCTTGAACTACGATAGTAGTAATTTATAATCCTGCTGAGACTTCGCGATATTAATTCGTAATACTTCGAGGGAAAAAATTATTCTGGCCTTATCAATATTTTATTTGATTCATGGAAGACGCGTCTAATATTTCCGATGATCGCAATTAACGAATTCGTATTTAGTCACCCTCTGGGAGAAAAGCAACGTCTCTTTTTTTCGAACTTCGACTTTAATGCATCATAAAAAAAGTAATCACCGCTATATTCGGATCGCTTGAGACAATAACGACTCCGCCGCTGGGTCTCGCGGATAATGAATGAGGAATAGATACAAGGCGGAAGGCCGCAAGGAGGCCTTGATTTATACCGCGTCGATATTTTTCGCAGAAATCAGTGCTTCTTAATTCGAGGTTGCGCCGCCATCGGGGGTCGGGGTAATTCAATTCCGGAAGTGAATCAGGGTATAGTCGCTGAAATAAGTGCTGTACAAGTTCCGAAAATTGCAAAGCTCCCGTGGAAAATTGCATTTTCCTTGCAACAAGGGAAATTTTCAAATTGTCGGTCTAGCCACGTAATCTGGACAAAGTTCTCGCGTAAACTGTTTTTAACTGCCTTAAGTTTACTCCGGAGTTGTTTTTTTTTGTTTCCTTAAGCGGGAACACGGAGATTAAGTCAGATTGCACTTTCAGTGCCTTCCTTCTCGTGCTACGCTGATTGCATCTGGCATTTGTGTCACGCTCTTGAGTGCCCAGTCGATATGCCTCGACAAATTGGAAATTGGTATTCCGACCAGAACTCCTGTGGCGGCCAGACGGATTTGCGAAGGACCATCTTAGGAGTCTAAGGATTCCCATCGTTCTACGTGTATGTTAAAGTTGGTCAAATCGCTATCCGATGATCGCAGTCCAGTGGAATACTAAAAGACGTTCCTCCGCCGCATTGAATTTGAGAAACGCGCACCTTGTCAGGAAAAAGGCCTCCGAAATGGCCAAGAAATAGTTTCGTTCGGGCGATAAAGCGCATGAATCAACGGTCTGCAAATGACTTTTTCGAACGTTTGTTTTTACTACCTGTAGCTTACTTTTTCTAAAGTTCCTCGCGTAGCCTCAATATTGTCGCTATCTCTTGTATACAGTTGTAGCCATATTCCGCGGCAAAGCCGCCATATTATCAGGGCCACACATTCGGTCTTTATGCGCGCTGCCTTTGCTCGTCTTCGCGAAAACTACCCTCGTAAAAGGAGACGACTTAAATCACTGGGCGTATGCCTCCCTTTGCGACGCACTTTCTCTCGTTTATGAAACATAACTTCTTTCAATTATAACGGTGAATCTTTAATTATCCGTGGCCCAACGAATCCCAGACCGAATTATGCGACGGCAATCATGACACTTTCAATAATAATACCCGGAATTGTGACGTGGTGGAAAAATATCAGAAAAAAAAAGGTATCGAAATGGCGGTGGCGAAGGTGTTCGCGGGAGATAAATATGGAAAATAGGGCTTAAGTAAATGGAAGCGAGTCTCGCTGGTTCTGCCTTCAATATGCTCGGAAGTGTCCCGCTGACTTGGCGCTTCGAAATTGAATGTGTCAGAATTAGTTCACTCGTGATAACTAATGCGGAAGAAAACCGAATGTACAAGTGACAAAAGATATGATGAAAAAGTGGAGGACGCCAAGTTTTGCACTTTTCATTACTTCATCAGATCGGAAAGAAAACATAAATAAGAGCTTGAGATATCGAATTAAGAAATTTCTACAAGTGTGCATCTTTTATCGACATTTATGGATGCTTTTGGAATGATATCTATCATATGCAAGAGGGTGAAACTCGTACTTTCTGGACCTCGTAGCACTTGGCGCATGGTTGAACCTAATACGAGCGATGTATGTATGAGGCCGACCAATATCTGCTCAGGGGGTGCATAAATATGTGTATGCGTCACCGCACCTATGAGTGCCAGACGAGGGGATTTGTAAATGATCTTAACCTCCAGCCTCAATCACTCACAGCATTTAGTTACATTTTCGCGCCAAACGATCGATCGCTACGGAAAAGTGAATAGAGAAAGAAAAGTCAGCCAATTGAAACAAATCAATGTAAAGTACTGCAGCTGAGTAAAGCTTTATTATCCGACACAGTAAACAGAAAGGGAAATACTATGCTAAAACATCCGACCTAGATTAGATCCAAAATCCTATTTATAAGTTTCCGGATCTCAATTGCGCCTAGATTGGACCTAGCTTTGCTCACTGACCAATGGCCAGCTTCGGATTAAAATTTTAGCGAAAAGGTTTCCATTTTTGCGACAATAGTGACTGGTGATAAATTTTTATGAAAATCTTAGAGCTTGTGGGAATGAAAGGAGCCTTCCTTAAGACGGAAACCGTGTAAAAAGAATCTTTCAAAGTTCTGTGAAACGCGGAGGGAAAATTACGTCGAGAGTCTCAAGAATTTATCGGAGCACTTTTTAAACTCCGCCCCTTCGAGATTAGCATATTATTTCTATAAAAGTACAACGAAGGTTGAGCTCGGTCCGTAGCGGCGCTGGCGTTTCTTGGCATAAACGCGTAGGAGCATATCAAATATGTTGATAAATGATTCCTTTGAGCGATGAATAGGTGGCGTCGGTTTTCAGGTACCTTTCATGTGCAGAACGTCTTATTTGAATGTCAGAGGCAGTGACTCGATGAACTGCTCTTTTGAATTGGTGTCGGTGTAAAACCGATTATACTGTCTGATACCTAAACACATTTTTCTTGTACCGATCGATTCATTCGGGAAGCTATTTCCATTGCGTATCTTTGAATGATAATATACACTCTAAAAACATATTGCCGGTCGTAAAATGATTTTCCTCCAAAATTAAAACGTGGATAGATCAAAATAATTGAAAAACGCTTTCTCCTATTTTTTTCTATAATGTACGAGAAGCTAATATTGGACAGGCTCAATTTAGACCATGATTATGTCTAGCTTTGACCTAGATTAGACCTCACATTTCATCCATCAGTTCAATTTAGGTTTATTCGGGTCAAATCTTGGTATAAACTAGGTCTACCCAAGATTAAACCTAGCTTGAGTTTGACTGCTTTATTTCTTTTTTTATCCTCTCCCTTTTATATTCTTTGCGAAGAATACATTTTGCTTATGTCAATGTAGTTCGAGTCGTCTTCTTTCTGGAACAATACCCATATTTATTTGTAGTTGTGAGAGAAAACGCGCTAGATATCTAAATAAAGATTTTTGGGTAAAACCGAAGAGTTTTCAATTTGTTTGTTAGAATATTTTTTATATATTATACATACATTTTTTAATATGCAAAGAACGCCACTAGTACAATTAATGGGAAGTTTTGAATGCGTTTTAGAATAAATGCGAAATATTGTACAAAATGTCGATTTCGAAATCATTCTTTGATAAAACTACAACTAATAAAAGATTTTTTTGTTCATCAAAGACGGTGTTTCTAAACAATAAACAATTTTGAGAGGTTCCGATTCTTCGTCCGAATATTTTACGTTCGTGGACCTTTGGATGTAAATCTTTCGAAAGGTTTCATCTTATTTATGGCAGTGATATTGATTTCTTTACATATCAGAAAAGGAAAATAAGAATAAGAACGATAATGTATTTCCGGTTAGTCAATCAGCTTTGACCGAACGTCTTTTGACAGTCAAATTGATGTTGAGAAACACGCGAACTTTTGCGTGCATGAGAAATTTTTCTCGAATGAAAATTTTCTTTACATTTATTTCTAAATTTATGTTAAAGCGCAAAATCGCAAAATCGTTCGCAATTAGACGTACCCAAAAATCATAATTAACTATCAAATGAGAAAAATTAGAAACAATTGAACATGTTTATTCATTTAATCGTTCCAGTTTAAAAATAAAAATTGATCGAGGAGAATTAATTGCCTAAAAACTAAAACCTTTGCTACATTACCTGCAGCGAGTACAACGTGTCAAAAAATGCTCATCGACTAGAGATAATTTGGTGCAGTTTTAAATGGAATTGCTACCTTATTGTTCTGCGGTATTATGCCTACTGAATATTTTATTTGAGAATAAAATTTAAACTCCTTATATCAATCGCATCATTAAAAAAAATAGAGATTAATGATGATGAAAAAAATACCTAATATTGGCCCTGATTTTAAATCTATGTTTTAATCGAGGAACAATAACTTTATTAAATAGGCTGATTCGAATACGACGACAAAATCCATCCGGATAATTAATTCTTTTACACGACATACACAATGAATGTGAAAAAGAAGCAAAAATGCAACGACAAAAATTAATGTGCAACAATTCTTGCTCAAAACAGAAAATCCTTCACAATTGTTGTACAACAAAATTTATTTACGACGTAAATTTGGCTCTCGGGTTTGAAATTGTTTGTTATTAATTGATGATAAAAAGAGTATGGAAATCGTGTAACTTGCGAGTAATTAGAAATTTGCTTTACTTTTGAAATGTAAATTCCAAAGGAAATAAAGATTACAAAATGAAAATAGCACACGATTGCGAATACATCGAAAATAAACATCGAAATCGTATCAAAGCTTTTCCGCGATTCTCATTGGTCAACGAGTTAGCGGTCGATTTGAAATTTTGCTGCATTAAATCTTTGAATCGGATGCATCACATCGTGTGATTTCAATGAATCCTAATTTAACTGTTACAATCCAATAATTTTTCAATGTCGTTGCACAGACTATTTACAGGTCGTACAAATGCAAAAGATAAAACATCGAGAAATTGCTGCGAGCGATATAAATTGTTATTATTTACGATAATGAGTGCAAGAACAAAACTCAATATCACTTCTATAATATAGAATTTCTCATTATCACTGCAAGAAGCTATAATTACAAAGAGTAATAATTATGCGATCAACAAAAGATATGCGCAGTTCTATTGTTCTTGGTAGTTGTTTGTTTAGTTCGAAGTTGCATGGTTCTTAATTCGACGAAATAATTAATCAATATGGTAATCAAAGTCCTGGTTTTTTGTTGCCTTTTAATCAATGCAGTAAGTTCAAATTGTACGATTCTTTCAGCTTTTGTTTGGTTTCATGAAAAGTTAAAAGTTCCGTAATTGTCTTTTAGTGTAATGGAGTCCTGTTTTGTCGTACAGTCCCGTGTGTTGCCTCTTTAAAATTGTGTGCCAAGGAATTAAACCTAGATCCTGGTAAGAAACTTTTACACCGATTGATATTTTACGATGAAAACTTTGTTCTAATTGTGTAAGTGATGAAATATTAAAAATAATTACATGATCTTAGCGTAGCGTCCACCGTAGCGTCTACAAAATGTTAACAAAAACTGTCTTCAAGACGTTACCGTAACGTCTTGGAGACAGTTTTTGTTAACACCTTGTAGACGCTACGGCCACCTAAATAATATAAGCGGCCATTTGAACGTCTTCAAGATGACTTGAAGACGTGACTGCGCAGTATCGTAACGTCCTCATTTTCGTGGGTTGTTTGGGGTGTTTATATAATTCTTTTAAACTATTGTTCAATAAGGTAACGTGACGGCGGGTATCACTGCTCAAAAATGGGAAGAATTTTCATGCGTAGAAGCTTGTATCGCTAGACAAATGAACATTGTGAGTGTACCATTCAAAACATTAACATTAAAAATTACTACCATTGAAATTATCAAAAAGTATTAAGTGGCAAGGGATAAGTTATAAATTTCGATTTAAATGTTTTATGTTTGCGTCAGATAATGAAAGGAAAAATTCAGAAGAATCCTCTGGAATATAACGCTAGACAAGAAGTAATAGCACTTTCAATTGAAGATCCAAAAACATTATCTACGCTTTTTCTTCCTTGTGTCAAAGATGGTAAGATGTTTCGTGTTTAAATGAAGCATTGCAAAATGTGAATTCCAAGTTTTATCGGCATCCTATGTAATTAATAATCTTACGTTCAAAATTATCATATGATTTTAAAATTTTCAGCTAATAAATTGAAAGATGAATGCCAAATGATGGCAACGCTCTACAAATGTTTCTTGGAACGCGCTGAGAAAAAACAACAACTAAGAGGATGATTACTTTAATCGTAGATAATATTTTTCGTTCAAGGAAAAACTAGTTTGAAAATTACCCCGGTAGATTGTGCCTACCGGGGACTCAGAATTATGGCGTATATTATATATGTTTATTATCCTAACCGTGTAATTAAGGTTTAAATTTATATTATACCGATAATATAAATATAATATACGTTGTGTTCAACCAGGGAAAAAT